>JAHDVE020007712.1:600000-817345 GCA_022606495.2 Halesus radiatus
ATTCGGTTGAAGAAAATATTTTTGGTACCTATCCGTACTTTTTTCAAGAAATCGAGACTGTTGCTTTTATTGAGTTTTGCGAAGAAAAACAAGTGATTCGTCAGTTATCAGTTTCATCCAGACAGTCTACATAATGCACAAAACACATTCTCAACACACAAATAAATAATGAAGCCGTCAAAAAGGCAAAACAAAGCTATGAAAGCATTTGTGACACTATTCAAAATAGTGTTTAACTATTGCTTGATACTTGTTCGCATGGTTTTTTAGAATCTGGATAAGTACATTTATTCAAAAAACTCATCTGTAAATTTTTTTTCAACGACTTCTGCTTGTAGTGTGGATGTATCATATTTTTTAAAAAGTGATTGCATAATTATGATATAAATAAGAATTTTGATTTTCTGGAGGTAAAAATGTTTGTAAAGTGTAATAGGAACTGACGAGCGCCTCAGGGCCTGTCATAACTTCTAACCTCAAATCAGAATATGGGTATTGACATGACGTAGCTTGGAAGAAAAGAACGATGGTATTATTGCTGATACTTATTTTCAATTTTAGAACGTGCAAAATTTAATCTGCTTACCTCCATGCTCAATTCGGTTAAGGGCATGGAAAACGTAAGTTGAAAAGTATATTCGCTATTATATAGATAGGGGCTGAATACATCCTCTTTATTTAGTAACCCAATGGTTTCTATAGAAGAGGAAAGCTGTATTAGAGGTTCTAGTTTTGTAGGTTCCAGGAAAGGTGCATAGATTCGGCTCCTTGCACACAACTTTCAGTCGCATATTGTCGCTACATTAATCTTGGTCCGCCGCATACTTAGGGTGCACTCAGT
Organism: Halesus radiatus; assembly: GCA_022606495.2. Lineage (NCBI taxonomy): Eukaryota > Metazoa > Arthropoda > Insecta > Trichoptera > Limnephilidae > Halesus > Halesus radiatus. The sequence continues at coordinate 600,842 of JAHDVE020007712.1, forward strand.
ATAAGCTTTGAAATATCCGATGTCGGCTTCCTACAGTAGAAGCATCCATTCACCTTCCGGATATTGGGGAGAATAGCGCATTCATATTAATTAGGCAATTTGTAAAAGCTCCAATAGTGTGTTAGAACCTTCATGGTAAAGCATTTTAAGATTTTGAATACTAACCAAATAACTAACCACCGTAGACAAAGAGGATGATGGTCGGTTAGTTAGTTAGTAAAGGTTAAAATGTTTTTCCATAAAGGTTTTAACACACTATTGGAGCTTTTACAAAAAAATTCACCCATAACATAACACCATCCATGTAATTTCAGTGACAATTTTTTTTTCCAAACGCGTACAAGTTTTGCTTATTAAATTGCAAGTTGTATTACCCGACTTCGTAAATATATTTCATAAACATGTGAGACTTTGCAGTTCTGTTTTATACGAGTATGTTGTTTTGATCATACTTGGTTATCTGAAGGTGTATTATTTTAAAAAGAATAGAGTGTTTTTAAATTCCAAAACTTTTGCTGTAGGCGTGAAAGCTTCACGAACTGAAAGTCGCATAAAGTCTGCCTCGAGATTAAGACATACCGAATAAAAGTTGGCTTAAAATTAACATTTTCTCAGGGAGTTCAATAGGTATTTCAACAAGTCGAACAAACTGATTTGTTCCAACGAATACAAGTATAGAGTTTCAAGTTATTACACTTTCAGAATAGTTCCACTATGCTAATTTGCCAGCTTTTAGTCGTAGATCCTGGAAACTTTGGATATTCTCGTAGCTTTTATGGAAATGTATTTATCTCGTGGTCCAAACTAGATGCCGGGCGAAAATGTCAAATGCGAAAACATCACCGTTTGAAAACATTTTGTCGGTAGACATTATACAAAGTATAAGATTGCCTAACGTCAACTTTATAATATTGTTCTATCTCAATTTAAATACCACGAAACGTCATTTAAACGTCATATTTGAGAATAATTATCAGAATCTCATTCAGAAGTATTCTTTAGAAGTAAAAATAAAAAACTTAGTAAGAATCATAATTTTAAGTAGTTTCCAGAGAGAATATTGTATATACAATTTGAGAGGCGGGTGTGGGTACCGCCGCCCCCGGAACCATGCATTGGATAACCAACACCTATCACCCCAGATGGTTTGCTACGTTTGCTGACTTAATAGGAGTGCCTGGGTTCATGGGGTGAAGTTTGTGCAGGTCTTGGCAGCGGATGCGTTTGCCCACCGATTGCGTGGTTAAGGGATACCTCTTGACCTCTCCAGCCGGAGTCTCTCGACCCATCCCCATCGCCTTGCACCGCACTGGGAGAAATGGATCAATTCGCCCATCACTCCTGGTCACACTGACCCCCAAATCCCTACTCAACCCTCTTTCCAGAACTTCCTCTCCTTCATTTCTTTAAAAAGGCCCTACAAACAGCATCCCCAAATATGTTCCGAGGGAATTATCTTTCTCAGGGCCGTCTATGTTGAGTTAATGTAAAATTATTTAATTCATTTCATTTTGCATTCATTCGTATTTTCTATGTAATTTAATTTAATTTAATGTTATTTGTTATGTATTGTTATTATTGTAAGCTATGGAACGTATTGTGTTGTAATAACCCTGGATGCTTCTGGAATGAAGTAGTTTTGTGATTGTTATAATATATATATATATATGTGTACGAGTATACATCACAGGTCAAAGTCACATATATAACGTAAGAATATCTAAACGTAGATACGGGCTTCCATAACCGCGACTTAAAGGGTTTGTTTATCAATCGCTGCACATGACCAATAAAACGAGCATTCATGGTTTGACAGCCGCCTTGTCAGGATTGTCTAGAGGCTACATCTTTACGACGCTCGATAGATTTAAGACCGAGCATCTTACGCTATTCGTAACATTTTCCTAACATTTTTATAGTCAAAGCGGTAAGTTTAAGATACCAAAACGGCCACATAAAAGTAACAGTGCTAATTTATTTCATTTGCCATACATTATCACATTACATAATAAAACTAAAGATGAATTGCACTGCACTCAACTGTAAGATGTTTTGAAGAGAAATTTTGAGGAGGTGAAGAAACAAGAGATCTATCTTTTTCACCCTCGTGTCGTCAAAACAAAACTCATAGAACGTAATCGACAATAACAGACAAGTCCGTGGCTGAGTCAGAATTGCGTTTGGGTCCCGGGCGTCGTGAGTTCAATTTCTCGGCTGGTTAAGTCATCCATTACGACACAAGTAACATCTTTCGCTTACTGTGATGGTAGTAGGAGATTTAAAAATATTGTCAGGTTATTCGTAACCAGTGAATATTTGTCTTTCTTCTTAAAAAAAAATAATGCCATTATTCAAATTACATATACTCGTATGACATACCTATAATTTTATCCATATTAATTGAACATGGACCTAAAATTTATGTGTAAACCACTATTTAATTTAATATAGTATTTAATGTTTTATCTATACATATATATAATATTAATATTTATAATTTTATCCATATGAACATGGACCTAAATGTATGCGTTAACCACTATTTAATTAAATATAGTATTTAACATTTGAGGGAAGCTTTGCTTCCGAAACACGTTGATTTTTATATATTAAATAGTGATTTGAACAAAATATTTATTTATTAATTGATAAACTAAAGTTCTTAAAAACTTAAGACAAGATTTTTGTGCATAGCGCAAAGGGTAACAATTATTATTTTTATAAACAATAATTATTAATCTAAAACACTTACTCTGTATCAAAATTGAAAAAAACCTTCCGAGCAGATAAATGTCGCCGGCAGGACTCGAACCACACCAGCTAATGTCCGGTTAGATGCTCTACCGTTGAGCTACGTCGGCTTATCGCAAACCCATAAGGATTTAGTAATATATACTAGTGTTCCATTCAATAGTACCTGTTTTATTATATTTTCACCTGTAAAAACAACCAACTTTTTCCTTTGCGCTTTATGCACAAAAATCTTGTCTTAAGTTTTTAAGAACTTTGGTTTATCAATTAATAAATATTTGACAAGTCAAAGCAATTTTCACCAATAAAATGTAGACATAATTTGTCTCGACGCCATCTATTTGAGGGATTTAGCCGTTACAAGCCTCTCTCATACTAATAAAAAGTTGGTTGTTTACAGGTGAAAATATAATAAAAACAGTAATTATTGAATGGAACACTGGTATATATTGATTAACTTGGCGGGTTTGCGATAAGCCGACGTAGCTCAACGGTAGAGCATCTGACCGGACATTAGAAGGGTGCGGGTTCGAGTCCTGCCGGCGACATTTGTCTTTGCTCGGAAGGTTTTTCAATTTGGATGAGTGTTTTAGATTAATAATTATTGTTTATAAAAATATTTATTACTAATTTCATTGAAAATGACACCCCAGAGCGAATTTAAATTAATTGAAGAGTATGGACATACTTGTTTAACACCGCTGTATAAATTATTATATTAAACTTTAATCCCTGAATTGAAATACCGGCGGCAGGTACCCTGTTTCCAGGTGACACTTTACCTACCGTAGGTATCAAAGTTCCACACACTACATTTCCTTCCCGTTTGTCTTCCCCATTGATCACACACGGCGCCGATCGTGATTGTTTGTCTGGCTGTATTCAAGGTTATTTACTTACCGAAGCGGCAATAAGAACGTTGTGTGGATCAATTTTTTTCATTTAGGGGTGAATATTTATGTTCGAATTTCACTTGAATGTGAAAGATTAAATGTACATCCTTCATCTTTGATTTAAAAAAAAGACTCTGACATTTAAGAGGAATGGCCGCGCGGCTACTTTGGTACATTATATTTGTATTATTATTACATTATGTGTCAAAATATATATGTTTATTTGATGTTGAATAAAAAAAATATAAATCAGTTTTATGGATCAAAATCATAACTTTTTTAAAAATAAATATATTTAACGTTTGTTGTTTTGCCTTGTTTCAACGAACTTTAAAACTTGAATGTGAAAAATTTGAAAGCAATGAACAAATTTAAAAGACAAAGTGAGTAGCTTGGTGTTGTCATAGAAATTAAAAATTAGTTCCACTTTATTAAATTTCTGCTTTTTATTGCCAAATTGTATTAATGCTTCAAAATAAGAAATTCGTATGTTAGGTACCTACTTTGTAACATAGACACCGCTTCAGTAATAAATTTACAAATTTATACCGCAAATTCAGAACGGATCAGTGATATGATCGAACCTACTTATTGAACTATTACCTACTCATCAGCTTGGCAATACAATGACGACCTAATTAAAACTGCAATATAAATTGTGAGTGAAGCTTAAAATATTGATAAAATAAATTCACCTGTACAAAACCCATATATATTAATACTCAATATTCACAAATATCAACAATATGCATAAATACTCACATACCTATGTTTAAATTCACCAATATTAAGAGAAATGGCTGAGGTACCTGTTTTATACGTAACATAATTTTGGATTTGACGCCAAAATACCCATCCAAATTGAATGATATATATTTTGGATTAAAGGTTTAGTAAATATATAGTACGGATGAGAAGTATTTTATTTATTTTTGTTTTAAATTGCAAATATGTGTTCAAACGCAAATTGGTCGTTCTTAATTTACCATAATATAAAGTCCACCACCATGCTTATTTTAAATTTCATTATATTTTCAAAGTATAGGGGGTACAACTTTTTTTATAACATCGTTAGGCCCCAAATAATTATTAAAGGTGCCTCTAAAATCGCGAAAAATCAATTACTTTAATGGACTGTATTTTATAATGTAAAACAAAAATAAATAAATTACTTCTAATCCGTTCTTTGTTTACTTACTTTTTGATGAAAAAAAAGGATAGGTTTAGTTGAGTATTTTGTCCTCAAATCCAAAATTAATTTTTGTATGAAACAGGCACCGCAGCCGTTCCCATTAAAACATTAATTCTCCGCCCGGAGTGTGGACTAAATAATAGTTTCTTTCCCTGCAGGCCGTAGAGCGAACATTCTTACAAGCTACCTACTGCAATTTATTTTTAATACGGGAATGGTGAAACTTGGTAAATGGATGCGACCGACAGATTGCGCTGTTAGAAGTTAGTTTGCGAGTGGTTTACTCGCTTCTTCCACGATGTGGTTCTATTTATTACGATTAGCTATTTTATGATGGATAATAAATCCACTTCAATTTTTGCGATAAACCATGATTGGATTTTATACAACCTCATTGCAACTAAGATGAAGCGGTGTTAAAAATACTTTTACTACCACTTGGAAGTTATGTAAGTCTTATTTAGTTAAAGTTTAGGCTGATATTTGTCTATACATACATGAACGCTCTTCTTTTAATTAAGCAATAATAATTAAGGTGTGTTTTCGTCAAAAACATGCAATAAGCTGTAATAGCTGTATTTTACAGTAATATTACGATGTTCACAATTATTCTATTTTCTTGAAACCCTCACCACTATTCCCTAGTATTTATTTAAGATATTCTTTTCGGATATATATGTTTGATGCATATTAAAATGATTTTTTTAAAATTAAAAAACATTTGTAACTTTTTTCCACTTATTTATTTTCGACCGGACCGGTTTCACCCCATCACGGGCATCCTCAGTTAGAAATAATTTAATGCATATGTTGAAATATATACTTTTCTATGTTGAAATGTATATTATACTATTTTTATCAGGTATTTGTAAATTATGACTCATGATCCGATGACATACTCTAACTATAAACATTATATTTATTTTACCACCGTTTACTAATGATAAATATATATCCAAAAAAGTAATTATTTACACACCTTTGTAATTTTTTAAATTGTTAGTCATCCTTCTGTAGACTTATCTTTCCCCAGATGAAACATTTTTTGCTTCACTTTTTAATATGTTTTAACACTTAATTATATACATCTATAATTAAAAAAAAATGTTATTCATTTCATGTTGCTATATCACTTATCTTCGATTAGTTGAAGCATTTTTTTACGTAAATATTTATTTATCTTCTTTGTATTTGTTTTCACTGTACAGTTTTCACATTAACGAGTACTACTTTCCTAAGTACAAAGAGAGAATATATATTGCACGAATCTGTTGTTCATGTTAAAAATATGACAAGTAAATATTATCTGAGAATTTTTTCTTAATAATTAAAAATTGTCATTTCGCTCTATTAATTTGAAAAACCCCTTCCATGGAGATAATTTTTAACAAAAACGGTGCCGTTTTAATGGATTGTCACCCCAAAGGAGTGTTCTAGTCGGTTCCATGATATTTCCACTGTTTTTTAAAGTAATATAAAATCATTAATAGCAAGATATATTTTTTTAAACTTATTTTAATCAATCAGTATTTTTAGGTTATGTTGGTTATGGCTTTCGGACTAGTTCTTTTTTGTACTTTTAATGAATTTATAAAAAAGTGTGCCAATTCATACGCGTGTTGATTTATCTGGTAACCGTTCTAGTCAGTGTCGAGTAGAGGATGATGATGAAATGTTTGTAAGTGTGGGTTAAAATTTACTTAATAGTAACTAGTACGCTATATATTAAGTTCACTAGACATAAAAGATAAAAGTTGTCAAATTATTAGTTCAGAGATTTTTGCCTTACAATAATCTAAATGTTATTATTGCTGACTGAAAAGAACTTTTGAAAACTGAGAACCAATATTAATTGTTGGTAATTAGTTGCGTTGATCAACAAAGTTTAACAATGCGTAACATCATGCACTGGGAAATAAACAACATTATCAAGTCCCCGTTCCGTGTTTTCAATCACAGTTAAGAAAGTACTATTGAAGTTTTTGAACCGCCTTTGGGAAAAACTTCCTGAGACATTCAACAGCTTCATTTGAGAGAGTGCGGGATGGAAAATAAAGGAAATGTATATAAAAGAGACAAGTGGAAAAGTTTTTAAATATAAAAGGGGGAACGGAATTGTTGTGTACGCCACCGTAAAGGGAGAAATATTGTAACGGAAACCCGCCAGCAAAACTCAGTGTCATTTCGGAAGAATTTAGGGAAGCCGAGCATACAGAAAACAAAATAAAATCCTTTTTAGGAAGCTCGCAAGACGCTTCAGTTGCCAGAAGAAACTTGTAATGACAACTGTACTCGTTAGAGCCGGGAATGGAGGAAGGAAAATTATGGGACGAACCGGGAAACAAAATAACCAAGTCTTATAATGTGTCGCTACTCTATTTAGGGTAGAAATAAACAATTTTATATACCCACATGTGCAGACTAGTTGCAATGGAAAACATGGTAATCAATAATTACCTATTGATAACTTAGTTTGAATCGTTAATATCTTTTTTCAAATTGATATAATGAACATCCTATCGTGATAATGATCACACAACAATATTAAATGGTGATAATAATTATTTGTACATAGATAACGTAAAAAATGCAGCGTAAACTGATTATTGAGTAGTGACATAAATAAATTGAATAAAGCAGATATGAACATTTTTAGACATTAGCATTAATTTTTATGTGAATTGTTTTCGTAAAAGGATTTTTTTTCAAATGCTCCATAGAAAAACGCTATTATTGTGGAAGCCAAAATATGATAAATTCCTCTTGTTGCCACCGGGGATGTGATATCAAAACATGGTTTTGTTGATATTTCTGAAGAAGAAAGTCAGAAGGCGCCATGGGAGTCGTTATGGTAAAAAGAATACGCTTGAAAAAGGCTTTGGCAATTTATTTGACAACGAAGGAGAGATTTAGCAAAGCCTTGAAAATTTGGCTCATTTTCCAAATTAAGTCGTTTCAAGTTTTCCCTCTCAGGAAATCAATTGCTGAAATTTGATGCGGGTCGGGAATAAATCCTCTCATTGGTTACATTTTTTTTTTACTTTATTAAATTGCGTATTACTTAAATCTTTCCTCGCACATTTTGCTCAAATCTCCATTCTATTACGTTAAGTGTATTATTTTCAATGATACGGAAATTATTGAATTATTTCTGATGCGTTTTGAAAATTAAATAAAAGCGATCAGGAGCTTCAAAGTATTTTTCAAAACAATGAAAATGTATAAATAAGTAATTTTCAATATTTGGAAAAGGATTTTAAGCGTTTCTTTGCCGCTTTTATACAAAAGTTTATTCACATTCGCTTTGTTTCAGAGCAATTTATTCGAAGTAGGTACCCCAGCCTTTGAGGGGTTGAAGGGTTTTAACATGGTAAGTGCTCTAAAACTTGGGCCGCATGTGCGTCACATGTATGGCTAGGAGATTGTCCCTAGTTTATGGTTCCACCATTGAAATATAACACTATAGCTAGATACTTATCGCACAACAAAACCAAAATTATGCTGTGAAAAAAAATGTATTATCATTATTAGAACGTTATTATTATTATTCCACAATAATTACGCAAACTGTTCCAAAATAATTTTTTTTTACTTTTTCTGAATGACAATATTCTTATCAAAATGATTGTACATGTACTATTTTCTCTTGTACTTTGTTATGCGAGTATATATTTCTTGTAAGTTACATTACAAGTGATTTACAAAATATTTAATCTAAGGGTACTTGGTGATGTATGTCTTATCAGAAAAGAAGTTTTCTTGTATCTGATAAGGGAGCCACGATTCTTAATTTGATAGGTACAGAATATTTAATTTGCTTCTATTAATAATTTTTTTGAATGTAATATTTATGTATTTTTTAAAGAAGTGTTTAATTTTATTTATTTGTTCTGATTGATTATTAATACAGCGCATTTCAATGGGGATGTTATTGTGATGATTTGTCATAATATTTGTAATTTTATTGTTTCCTTTCTGTTCTGAAATTTTTTTTTCTAACACTTTAATCTTATGTCCTAAATATTCTTTCCACAATATTTTTTTTTGTTTCTTTAGAAGGGAAACTTATTAAATATTCTATTTAATGCGTTTAATTCATATCTTTCGAAATATTTTTACTTCCCTATTTTTTCCAAAGCAATCGGAAAACATAGAGTAACAAAGAATAAGCCATTCAAGAGAAAAATATCCAAATATCATAGTTTAAAAAAATCGTCGAGATCGACAAACGCCGATTCTGAAAATATAAGTTTTGTTATACGTATAAATAATAAATCGTTAAATAAAAATTAATTAAACAACATCAAATCAAAACGCCCTGTTCGGTTGGCATCATTGATCGGCGTCTTCTGAGGTCACGCGTATATTCGATCGTACATTAATTACACGTTTTGTATGAAATATTTTATGTGTCACATCTGTTTTCAGTTAACTAAAATATTTATTGGTTTTTTTTTAAATTTTACATTTGTTCTCCAATTAAAAACCAATACTATATTCTGTCAAACGACTAAAACTGTCTTCATGTGATATCACGCCCGACCTGCCATAGATTTCGTGAGTTTTAGCGGGAAATGAAATATTCAAAATTTGAAAAATATTTTAACTAAGAAAATGAACTTTAAAAAATAAAATAAAATTATTGATGTTTAAGTTAGAAGGTCAACATTGATTAAAACACGGAGCAGAGTTCCTTATTCGTTAAATTGGAAAACTTTGCTTTTCATTTTTCTTGTACATTTTTGTACCGTGATTGTGAACCTGGTACATTCATTTCATTGCATTTTTTCCATGAAGATGATGAGAGTCGGTCTGATGCTGCTGTTGGTATGTTCCCGAGAACGAGTGAACTTACAACGTAAATATAATTTACAGACACCATTTTTTAATGAAAAAGGTTCATTCGTTTTTGGACACAGAGAGGGTATAGCTATTCGCGATTTAAAAAATTATATTTAGTATAATACGACCAAGAAAAGGTTGTTCAAAGCTAAAGCGTTAAATTATGTTCCTTGCGAAATATTTTTTAATTGAATGCTCATTAAACCAGTTTGTTTCATGCCAGTAAAGACTCAACTGGCCGGAGTCGTCGGGGCTATGACATACGATTTACGAAATATTGTTATGCATAAGGTAGTGGACATAGAGAGGGGTTAGAGGACGATCAAGAAAGAGTCGGATTTTTTTTTGTCACAGGAACTGTATTTCGCAACGTTTTATTGGATTTTTTTTGTCTTTATAATAGGTTTACGTAATCTTACAATTTTTAACGAGGTATTTCGCACGCAGAGAAAGTATATTACTGATCTACGACGGAAAACTTCCGATTATTAATTACAAATAACGTATTTTTATATGTTAGAACATAAAAAATAATTTTTATATGTTTTAACATATAAAAATACGTTATTTGTTATTTGGGGAGTTCTCATTCGCAAACATAAAAAAAAATTCCATTAAGTGTAGGCGGTTACCGTGACTGCATTAATTTATTGGCTTATAATAGAAACGCATTTTCATTGAATAATCTCCCTCCACTCAATAAAATTTTAATGTCTTAGAAAAGCAATTGTTGTCTTTATCTTGGGAACCATTATGCCCCGTATAAGAGGGAGACGATTTCATTTCGTTGGGGTATATCCATTGTGCCTTGTAAGTGCAGCAGCATCTAATGCCATCGTTCTGTCTCCCCATGTATTGTACAGTTGGGCACAAAGCACAAATCCACACTACCGCTTATTTCAATTGTGTATCTACGGATGCGGGACGTACTGTACTTTATTTTGTCGGGAAAGAGTGCAATGATCGCCTTGAGAGAATTTGTTGGACTAATTTATAAGTGTAGTCTCTTTTTAAGAAATTACCTTCTAAGGCATCGAAGTTAATTTTCTCTTCCTGAATGTGTACGAGTTTTATATACGTTTTATAACATCATAGACTGCAATAATTAAAAAAGCGTAAATTTTTAACATATTATACTTAAGAGGAACGTCTGCGTGGCCTGTTTCATGCAAAACTTAATTTTGGATTTGAGGCCAAAATACTCACCTAAAGCTAATGATTTTTTTTTCATCAAAAAGTATAGTAAATATCTAGTACGGATTAGAAGTTATTTATTTATTTTGGTTTTACATTATGAAATATAGGCCATTAAAGGAATTGATTTTTCGCACTTTTAGAGGCACCTTCAATAATTATTTGGGTCTAACATTGACGTAAAAAAAGTTTTACCCCGTATACTTTCAAAATATAATGAAATATAAAATAAAAAATATATTAAATTTAGCATTATTGCGGACTGTACATCATAATTTAAAACAAAAATAAATAAAATACTTCTCTTATGTACTAGATATTTACTAAACCTTTATTTAAAAAAAAAACATGTCATTCCGATTGGGTGGGTTTTTTGGCCTCATATCCAAAATTACGTTATGAATGAAACAGGCAGCGCAGCCGTTCCTCTTAACGAAATTCGTGTTAAGTTTTTAGTTGTAGTTTTTTATTTTGATTCCCCTATAGTTCGAACTTGCAGAGCCAGAGGAACTATGGAACTCTATTTTGTGAAATGAGGCTGAGGAGATCAGGGGAGGGATAGTGATGCTAGCTACATGTTGAGAAATAGTCGGCTATTTCAATCTCCTCACTTGACATGGCTACTTTAGGTAGACTTTCACAAGGGGAATTCTTAATATTTGCTCCTTGAACAATAAAAATCCTAGTCTTGAGCGTTCAATTCCAAAAATATTATCGAGAGGAATGCAAAAAACATTATTTCTAATCTGTTTTAAATCAAGGGGTCAAGAGGCTCTACCTTGCAAAGCTCGTACAGGCAAGACGCTGAAGGAGAATGAAAACTTTTTCACATGTTGCTTAAACGACTTCAAACCTATTGAGAAACTTTTTCTTGCAGCTGCTACAGCGGTATGAACTCGCTGGGGTTAAATTCAGAAAAAAACAGCTAATGCGAAGTTTTTTACTTTGAAGGGGGCCACTTGTGATACAACGGTTTGCCATTAAAGTTTTTAGAACACTGAGAATTTTGGTGCGTTTTTCATCGACAAGCAAAAAAGGTGCAGAATTATAGTATTTTATTATTAAACTTTTCTACTAAATAAAGGCTTTTTATCCTCAGTTCTATGGCTAATTCAGAAACAATATTTTGAACTTCGTCCGTAATTGAACCCGAGACCATCGCTGCAAATAGAAAACATTAACTTATTTGCCACTGTAGTCAACTTGTTAACTCTTAGGCACCTTTCTTGTATTATCAATTGGTTCCACTATTATTTTTTTTTTATCTCTATCTTTTACAGTTTACTTCAGTTATAATATAGGTAATATGGCACAATCCATATATATATATATAATGAAAAATTGTTTATGTTATAATTAGTAGTAATTAAAAAAAATGTATATATATAGTTTATGTAGTGTAAAGTAAGATTGATGTGAAGTGTAAATGATTTACATATTAAAGTGTTTCATGAACACCTCACTCATCCATGCTGAGGTGTTCAGGCGCTTTTGGTACACCTAGTATTGTTGTGAATTGATTATATATTATTACGTAAAGTAATATTATGAGAAATAAAAATAGAGATTACAATGATGTTGAATATTAGGTATGTTTAAATAAATGAAGATTTTGGTGAAATGACGATATCTGTTCGGTGCGCATTATAAGGATTACGGCTCTCCAAAGTTTCTTAACAAATAATCCGCAATCCAAACACCAAGTACATAATATATCTGGATTCCATTAAATCAAGCGTTGTGGCACTCGCGAATCACGCATTAACAGACACCAAGTCCGCCTCGGGGAAACAGGAGCCTTCTTATCTCGCGCCCCGCTTTCAGCCTCCAGCGTCCCTTAATCCCCCGGGCTGGGGCTGGCAACCCTGCGCGACCCTCTGTTGCATCTGACCTTACAAGTGTCGACCCCTGGGGATGACCCAGGGCTGCTAAAACCAGAAGGGTGAGACAAAACAGAAGAGGTAGGAATATGGGATGAAATTGAAGGGAAGGTTCAACTAATAGGGGTAAGGAGAACATCTAAGGATGGGTGAAGGGAGGCAGAGACGGGGAGAATGCCCATGGCTGAAATTGGAGATAAGAGTGAGGTCGTTATTATGAGTGACCTATTATTCTGTAAGGAGAATTAACTCGCACTAACGCGCAGAATTTAATGCCAATTTTAAGTGGATTAACTTCTTATCTTTACATACATATTATAAACTTTGGGGTTCCGTTATATAATAATTCATAATTATTATTAAACCACTTGACTTTATACTTCTCGATTTTGATAAAAAGAATGGTATTATACAATTCAAAAGTTGTATATCCAACTAAAAAGAAAATTACAGTATAAGGAGCAAATTAAGTACCTACTCTATACTATTGTTCAAGAATGATATATGAAAGTTTTACTTATGTAAAATAATAGAGAATTTTCTCAGTAGTATAAAAAAATGTAAAAAATAAATTACTTGGGAAAGCTCTAAAATTAAACTTCTGAAGCTGGTACATGCAGACGCAAAATTCGTGTCGGCGCACTTTATTTTTCACACTTCCTCTTCAAAACAGCAGCTAGTACTTTATTTATTATGAAAAATTTATCGAGAACATAAAACGGATTAGGGATCCATAAAAAATTGGCAAACGAGTTTGAATTCGTAAAAATCTCATCCGCTTTATCGTTTAATGGGCGCTCCAGAAATAAACGATCGCGCGTGAGATATTTAAACAACAAATATTCATCAAGTTTTTTTTTAAAATGCATTTTTTTACATTACTTTTCAGTTTGATTAAGAGTAGAAATATAAATAAAAACATGTCCTTTAAACATATTTTTTCCTTAAAATTTTATCACAACTATTAAAACACATGTTTTAATCTCCTGTTTACCAATAAGTTAACGCCTGTTTTTCCGTACTCGAGATACCTAGTGTGTTACTTATTTCTGACAGTGGATTTGAGATTTCTTTATTTGCTTCATAAGAAAATCATACTTTCTACCCCCGAACTGCACAAAATCTTAATTATTGAAAATAATGTCAAAAACTCTCATTAAAAAAAAAATATTTTTATTAATTTAAAATACTGTCATAAACAGTTTGATAATGGAAGGGGAAATAGCTGTCACGCATAATAATAATTACTTAGCAGAACTTTTTTAATGAAAAAACTGTTTTTAAAACAAAATAATAAAAGTTATTACGAAGAATTTTTTCTGTTTCTAAAATGTTAAAATGGGGTTCTAAATTAAATTACTTGAGCACAATAATACATACATGTATATAGGTATATATTTTACACATATATATCAGATAATAAAAAAGATATGGTGTGATGTGATTGCGATAGATAGATGCGACTCTACTCTATGCGGGAGTAACATCTCTGCCAATCGAGCTACCGAGATCTTATTGAATTCCGCCATATTATCAATCTCGTACTTTTCCTGAGAAGTGTTAATATTATTTTCAATTAAATCTGATGTATTGGCTTTCATCTTGTAATAGAGTGTAAAGTTCTGCACGAAATTAGTGCCCATGGATGGTATCTAGAATAGATCTGCTAATTTTCATTTCTTCAATTAAGGTTAAAAAAAACATTCGAGACATGTCTATATTTATTTATTAAATAGAGGTTTATACAAAACAAATCTTAATAATTTGACTCATTCTTATTTGGAACACCTTACGTCTAGAAATTAATAATAGTAATAATAATGTTTTATTACCTTCTTTTTTTTATAAGAAAATAATAAATAATGATATCCTTACTTATTACTTCACCGTACTGTGGATTTCATTTACAAAATATTAAATTACATTATATTAAATTGATGAAAAAATTTAAATAATTTTTGGGTGAGGTGTTTTAAGTGCAGTTGAGTGGTTTCGGTGTTAATCTGTATGTGGTGTAATTAACAAATGTGTTTTCTGTGTCTTCTTCTTTTTCATATTTTTATTGAGAGATATAGATATTATTTTTGACGATTAATATAATACTAAAACGTAAACTTTTATTAGTTAATTGTGATTTAATGTAATATTGAAAATGTGTTCTTTTTGTAATAGTGAACAATTTTTGCGTAAGGAAATGAAATTTTTCATTGTTATTTAAAAGCCTGTAATATAAACATTTTAAACCGAATTGGCATGTTTTATTCATCCAACCCCACAGTACAGTATCTTCCATTATTGCAGAAATAAGCCCGTGTCCGGTCGACATAACACCAGAACTTTTCAAAACAACAAATCGCCAAATAAAATAAACATTCTAACAAAATGACCATTTCTAAAATTCGGTGTTGAAAATTTTAATAAGTTTGTGGAAGGCCTTTTTGATAAAGTGTCTTCATCTGTAGAGATTTTAAAGTCAGGTTTAGTGCCATTTCGCTTTTCATTGTACTTTAGACTAGAAATAGATTTCAGTGTTTCAGGACTACAGGGCCCGGCGATTTAGTTCAAACGAATAAACTAGCACTGTTAATAAGTTTATTATTGGTATATATCATGTCTTATACGAGTTCTGTAAAGTACCATGTGATCAATTTAAATGGAAGATACTTAATTAAAAAAAAAAAAAATTACTGCACGAAAATTATAAAAATATTGATATTGTGTTTTATTTTTGGAACGCCTTCATATGTAAATATCGTAACAAGGTTTTTCTTAAATAAAATAATAAAAAAAAAACTCTTGAAAACTCTCCATATCCAGTGAAATACATTGAAAAATAAAAATGATTTAAAAATCTCCATTTTTTAACATGTAAAATTTTTGAAAAATTGATATTACTTGCAGTAAATTGGAAGATTATTGTTTCGATTGGCAAATTGAGTATACGAGTATTATTGACCGTCTTTATTTCAATTTGTGAGGCGTGTATGAGTACCGTCGCCACGGGAACCATTTATTGGATAATCAACACCTCTGCCATAGGTCACTCCTAGTGTTTCGCTATGTTTGGTAACTTAGCAGGGGTGCTCGGGTTCATTGGGTGAGTTTTGTCCAGGTCATGGAGGCTGATGCGTCTACCCAGCAACTGCGGAGAGGCCGATATAGGAAAACCATTTGACCTCTCCAACTGGATCCTCAGGCCATCGCCTATCGCTGCAGTGGAAGGAATGGATTATTACGTCTGTCACTCCTGGACACACTGACCCCCGGATTCCTACCCACCTCTCATAAATTTATTCCCAGAACTTCTTCTACTTCCTTTCCTTAAAACCATTCACACAGCATCTTCAAATATGACATAGGTCCTGAAGAAAAATATTTTCCTCACGGCCTCCTGTGTGGATTTAATTGAAAAATTGTAATTGCTTTTTGAAAGATGCGTTTGTTTTTTCTTTCCGTGCCCTGTATGGCTACAACAGTATGGCTGCCATGGCGGATGGGCTGTCATAAACAATGGCTTTCTTAATGAAACTGTTTACGGCTACGGAATAAAAGATAACAGCCATTGTGCAAAGCAATGGAGAAATTGGATTCCGGACGTTTCAGCGATAGTGTATACCAGTGTCAGTGTGCATGATATCTGCAAACGGTTGGATAATGGGTAAGATACGGTAAGCTCTGTATTGTGTCCATAATCGGTTCATATTTATGTGGAAATTTTGCTAGATATGTGAAACTGCTTTAATGGAATACAGTTTTTTTAATTAACTCTGTTTTCTTTATTGTATAATATTATTTAAATGTAATGAAAATTTGTACCCGTTAAGCTAATATTGTCAGAAGGAGTTAGTTCACCAATTATATCATAAAATAATAAATTTAAAAAATAATTATAACAGTAGGAGAATTAATAATCAGTTGCTTTTATTCAACAAAAGTTAAATTAAAAAGTGTTTGGTAAATTTTGTGTTACAGAAATTTGATTTGATTTAATAATTAACCCGAACCGTTAAGTTATTTTGGTAGAATCACTCCTTCTTCATATTAGGGCACCTATCTTATGTTCTGAAGCAAATAATAATTAAAACACATCCAACAAGCAACCACAAATATACCATTTGGACAAAAAAAGCTTCTTGTACTATGGTACTAAACTCTACAATAAAATTTCAGTCTCGTTAAAAAAATCACAATAACATTAATACATTTAAAACGGGTTTAAAACGCAGGATACATTCCATCGAGAGATCTAAAATTGAAAAGATATCAACACCAAGTATAGATTGACACAGAGATCAATCAATTGCACTTAAAATACCCCATTTTCATTATAATTCATTCAGCAAATTCAAATAATTTAATTTGATACTCAATTTTTAATTATTTTATTAATGTTTTTTAAAAACTTCATTGTGATATTTAATCATTGAAGAAGATAATATTAACATAACCTTAATGAAACATGAAACCGAAAAAAAAACAACAGAATATAAAAAGATATCAGTCGCAAAATAGAGACAAAGTCTTGAATTTGAAATATGATATCGATAAAGATGACATAAATTGAACTGATCTCATTAGGTAAGTTGGTAAAGCGGTTGTCCCGGAAAGACAGAGATGCTGGGATCGAGTCCCAGATGCGACTGATATCTTTTTATTTTCTGTTGTTTTTTTTCGGTTTCATGTTTCATTTAGGTTATGTTAATATTATCTTCTTCAAAGATTAATTTAATGCTTGTTATGTAAATGAAATCCTCAGCACTGGAAATCCCAGTTGGGATATCATTATTTTTTTATATGTTTTAAAAAAGAAAGGAAAAAAAAACATTTGCTCTTACTATTATTACAATATACGTATTTGTTATTGGCAATGCTTGTCCTAATAAAGTAGAGTTACGAGATCGGTTGCCATTTGAAAAATCATTTTGTGACTACAACGACGCATTTGTTTAATTAATTCAAGTGTTTTTTACGGTGAGCCTCAATATATTTGCTGCCTGCTTTTTAAGCGCATTTAAATAGCTTTGTATCGGTAACAGTTCACTATTTAAAATAGTATAATAAATGATAGGAGATAATGAAATAGTTACATGTTATATTTTTATAAAAAAAAAGTATTATCTACAAATTAAAAATCTTTCCCTTTATAACTTCCCTGTGTCATGTACTTATACATTATTATACATACATATATATCATAAATATGTTTCACTTATATACCAACTATGTATCATTTTGTTAACTTAAAGCATTTTTTTCTTTCTGTACACAAAATCATTTAAATGTTAAAATATGAAAAAGCCCATCGGGGCGTTAATAAATTAATAAGTTAAAATAAATAAAATATTATTGAAAAAGAAGGTATAAGTGCAGAAATTCGAAATGAAATATCATGAACAGCCTACTAATTCAATTAGATAGATAAGTACCTATCCCACCCCATAAAAAAATGCTACCCGTAAATACTAGCACAAGTGTGCTAATGTTAGCACACCATCAACAAGTGTTTTATTGTCAACAATACATTCTTATATAGGCATTCACTTTCTCGAGGAGTGGCGTAATGAAATGTCATATAAAAAATAATATATTTCCCGCGGGCGGAATATTCCCCCGGCCTTCGCCCACGAGCAAGTAAAGTAATTTGGTTTTATGCTTGGCGGGCTAATAAACAAGGGTAGAAGCGACGAGCTTTTTTTACGGTCGCGTTGACAGAAAAATGCCCACGGACTGCGGTACCAAAAAACACTTAAACAAATTAGGAAAAACCACTGGGAGATATTACGGAGCTCGCTGCACAGGATGAAGCACCATGCCTGTTTCTGTTTCTGTTTCATAGCAGTGGCTATTCCCACCAACTTTTACTTGAAACAGACTTGAGGACTACTGTGCTTTAATAAAATGTGACTCCGCCGCTAGACATGCCTTTTCTGTTCACTTGTTTATTTGCTGTTCCTGAAAAGCCACGCCATAATTGTATTTCAGGCTTTTCATTATATTATTAT
This sequence comes from Halesus radiatus, assembly GCA_022606495.2. Lineage (NCBI taxonomy): Eukaryota > Metazoa > Arthropoda > Insecta > Trichoptera > Limnephilidae > Halesus > Halesus radiatus. The sequence goes on from JAHDVE020007712.1 coordinate 619,596, forward strand.
TTCCTGTTTACTTTGTACGTTTTGTTTTTATGATAAATTAATTAAATGTACACTAAAAAACGACAAACAGAAAGGAGGGGAGTACAGTATTTTCCTTTATTTATTTATATATTAAATTCAGAAAAGTTAAGCTTTTTAAATTATGTGTATAATGTTAACCATTTCAGACGTGAATTAATATTGGCACTGCAAAAACAGTATTTTGATGCTTGTTAACACCTTGTAAAGTTTTTTAAGTTTATTATTACAGTTTTTTCGTAACTCTAGAAGTTATTACTAGGTAGCCACATTTGAAGGAACAATAGGTCTCTAAGGGCGAGTTTCGGATAAAATGATGAAGTATGCGTTGTGTAAAAAATACAGCATTTTATTTAGTTTATAAAAATGCGATAAAAATTAGACAATGAAAATCACCTTTCAAAATATAAACATGGCTGCCGTCTGAACGAGTAGCTAAAATCCAATGAAAAAAGTGTAGAATAAAAACAGCAATGGCATCAATTGGAAAATTAAAACTACCGAATTTTATTCGATGTTACTAATTATTATTTTTCAATCTGTAAATTTATTTAAAAAGATATGAGCTGTATGAAAAGGTTAAAAACTTTTTTTTCATATTATAATGGCCTATATTTAATGTCGGCGATAACAACGTGTTTGATAATTAATTACTCTGTCTACATTGCATGTTTTTAAACAAAACATCGACATAAAATATTTACGCGCTCAATACGTACGTACGTACGTCGGTTAAATATTGTTTAAAGAAAGAACTTATATATATTAGTAGGTATTAGGTATTAAAGGAAGAAGTGTTCAATATAACAACACGCAATATTGAATGTACCCTCTAAGTGTGCTTTAGTGTGCACACAGTGCTCGGTGCTCGGTGCTCAGCGAACAAGGCAAGGTTTAATAGTATATGGGTTGATCACACGATACAACTCGTGGCGTACTAATGATCCACAACACCCACCCTCTGTTTATTCCACTGTTAATTACGTCATTTGGCCCTCAAATTACAGGAGTGTTTACTGTCGTTATACCGCTAAACAAACGAGGGGTAAAAACTACATAGAAAACAGAGAGATACATGGACTTTGAAACTAATTCAAGAATTAATACATTAATAATTAAAATATTAATAATTAAGATATTAATAATGAAAATATTAATAATTGAAATATTAACAATTAAAACATTAATAATTAAAATATTAATAATTAAAATATTAATAATTAATACATTAATAATTTAAAGATTAATAATTAAAATATTAATAATTCAAATATTAATAATTAAAATATTAATAATTTAAAGATTAATAATTAAAATATTAATAATTAAAATATTTATAGTTAAAATAATAATAGCTATAATAATAATAATATTAATAATACTACAAAAATTAAAATATTTAACAATTCACGAAGGTAGTTCCTTGACAATTCAACGCGCGTATGAATCGGCACACTTGGGAGAAAAAAAATCGAGTCCGAAATCCTAATCTAACCTAACTTAATTAAACCTAAAAAAAATTAGGTTTTCGGGCTAGTTCTTTTTTTTCGTACTTTTAATGACTTTAAAAAGTGTGATGATTAACGTCTGTTATCCGTTTACCTACGATCTTTACATTACAAATTATGAAAAACAATACTGATATTCGGAATTTACTTGAAAATTTGATGAAAACTTGCTGATTTTGCTCTTTGCGCAGAAATTAGACACAAAAAATCGCCAAAAAAATTTTCCCGCCGTAGTATATCAGAATTATAGAATAAATTATTTATTCAAAAATGTAATCAGAGTTCGAAGGGGACGTATCATGAGAGCATGGCGATGCAGGGAAAATTCATCAAATTCGCCATGCATATGAAATTAAAAATCCGTCAATCATGAACCTGGTCGCGTCTCGTCGGCTCGGACAGAGTAATGGAACGCTGGACTAATATTGATAGACACACCTCGTGTACGGACACCGGAAATATACGGTTCGTTTCAATACTGCACATTGCGAAAACAATTTAATGTAAGTGGACTTTGGTGCGTATTTTTATTATTTTTAATTTGATTCCACACAAGAGTCCCAGCTGCTCCCAATTGGGGTATGTATGGCATCCATAATTGGGGTATGTCGTGAAACTGAAGGTACTGAGGATGGGAAGGAGACGAGAAAGAGGGAGGTTGGGAAGTGACTGGCTATTCAGATCTGGTCATTTCAAGCAACCTTCGATTCTGAACAGTGGTTATTGCTACTTTTTATTTTAAATGAATAAATTGCGAAAAAACACAATTTAATCAAATAAAATTTACACGCCAGGATTTGAACTCGCGACCTCCGGATTTATAGCCCACGATCGTAACTACTCAACTATGGAAACCGTAAAAGCATACAGTTATGTTATGATGTGTGAGAAATGGGCGAGGAATAATTGTAAGACTTGTTCTAATCAGAAGGAAGTTTATATATATTTTTCGCATTTAATAATAAATATGAACACGACGAATTCATATTTTAATGATTGAATTCATTATAAATGAGTAAGTAAAAAAAGGAAAAGAGATGTGGTTCGTCCAAGTCTAGAGATGCGCATGTCAATGTTAATGGATAACAGCGTCTGAGACGTTTTCCGCTAGTGGCGCTAGTAAATTGTAGATTGTTAGACGTTTTTGTAATTTTTCCAGCAGTGGCTACAGTACATATCTGGGAAAAAGTAGAAATTAATGTTTTTAAAAGAGTTTCGGTCTGACATTTAATAGTAAACAAAGAAATTAATTAAAATGGCATCACCAAGATTGTTCATAGGAAAGCGATTGTAATAAAAAAAAATGACAATGGTCAAAGTGCATATTTTTTAATTTAATCAAACGGTGTTCAGAAATCAGTGTTACGTTCTGAAAGGAGATGAATCTACAGATCATATTCCAAGACACTTTTTTACTTAATTTTTTAATTATTTTACGCTTTGCCAAGAAGATATTTGCATGGAAAGACAATTTCAGGTGAAAAAAATTAAAAATCAGAGATCAAAATTATAAATAAGTAAAAGTAAAAATAAAACGGTTCTAATATTTTTTCCTGTGGATTATTATTATTATTTTAAGTTTTCATTAATGAAGATTTTAGTGACATGATTTCATATTACAATTATTTTTCATCTCAAATTAACAACGGATTGTCAATCAAACGAACTTTGCTCCTTTGTACGGAATCAAGCAGAATCATCAAGTATTTGGGAGCTCTAGCCCAGAGGTAGGTTTCAAATTCAAAATTCTCCAAAAAAGCGTGTTTACATATACCGGTATCTATTGTTTTTTTTAGAAAGTAACTGGAAGAACTTAAGAGGAACGGCTGCGCGCCCTGTTTCATACAAAACTTAATTTTGGGTTTGAGGCCAAAATACCCACCCAAACACAATGATTTTTTTTAGCTTAAAGGTTTAGTCAATATCTAGTACGGATTAGAAGTATTTTATATAAATTTTTTTTAAATTATGAAATATGGGCCATTAAAACCTATGGTTACACAATATTATAAAATATATGTACAGCGCCATCTAGGATAATATTGTAATATGCAAGCAACTTATTAGCCATAAATTTATTTTTACATATGGTATCCCTACAAACAAAAGACAATCGACCGACGTTCTGTTATCCACAGAACTGATGATTCATTCGATTTTCTGCCTCCCACTGAATCGGTCGTGTAGTAGAACATAATAGTGACTTGCTAATTTGCATTTGCATCACTTCTCGCTTTTGAATTAACCTTCTGAATTTGTACGCGTCGAGAAATATATTTATCAAATGGTGACCCTTCTTTTCTTTATATCTCCGCGACAACCTTTAACGAGAGACACTTGGTAAGTATTAATACAGAATACACAACATACCGTCAACCATTAATAACGTTAAAATATATAGGTAGCATGCATTTTCGTATAATAATATATTAGTTATTAGTCTACTGCCCGTGCCACGAATTTATTACAAGAAATTGTTACAATAATTATACTCTGAAATAAAAATGTAATATGTCAAACGTAGGTAAAATTTTTTGCAGTGTTAAGTAAAGCCAAGTGGAAAGGTTTAGTTTACCAAAATAGAGACAATTTTTGAAGTATTCGAAATTGTTTTTACTATAAAACGATTTTTGCGAATACGCAGCGAAGTACTAAATCCCCTGCAGTCTAAATATCAACTTATTGGCCACACCCCGTGGCCCGGCTGCAGTATGACCGTAACTTTATTATTGAACGGCGCTTGTGAACACGAGTTGAACTAGTTTATTTCGCGCCGGTGATTAAAACTGTATCGTATTTTGCAAACGTATTGCAATGGAAGACCAATTTGTTTATATTTTGAATGAAAAAGGATTTGTACCGATTTCGGCTAATAACTAAATATGAGTTGAAAGTTACGAAAAATATTCCACATGAATATTTTTAACATTCATACTTTCGATGTGCTAGAATTATAATTTTTTTTATTGCATAATATTATTTTTTCATAGAAAAGGGAATTTGTAATACAACATTAAATAAACATGATCATGACGGCCTCCATGGTCGAGGGATAAGGCTCTCGGCTGCGACTCCGAAGGTCGCGGGTTAAAATCCCAGCGTGCGAGAGTAAATTTTATTTAATTAATTTGTACTGTTTCACAATTAATTCATTTAAAAATAATATATAGTATATTTGCGCACATTCCAGAGTGGAAGATACTCTAAGTATCGCCCTGGTGAAAGACCACCATTCCGAATTGAAACGTTGCTTAAAATGGCCTTTAGCCGTGTTTGGTGACTAGATCTGAATAGCCAGGTATTTTCCCATCTTCCTCTTACCCTTCTCCTTCCCCTCCCCAATACCTTCAGCCTCACAAAATTTCCCAATTGGAGATGCCATAGTTTCACCGGCTCCAGACGGTTGGAAGCAGTTGGGACTCTTGTGCGGTATTCATTTAAAAAAAAAAATATATATATACAAACTAGTCATACAAATAGTAGCGCAATAATAGAACAATATTCAACTCGTGTATATTTTCTATATTGTTCTATTAATGCGCTACTATTTGTATGACTAGTTTGTATATATATATATTTTTTAAATGAATACCGCACAAGAGTCTCAACTGCTTCCAACGGCTTCCTCTTACGAAATATACAATGACGTAATGCGCCAGTGTACAAATTATAAAAGGCACATTTGATTTAGGTATCTACTTTCCTACTTACTCATATTGTTTATCCTTCATTAAAAAATAAATGGAATAAACAAAAAAAGCAATCTTGAAAATGAAAAGGTTTAATCAGGTACTTACTTAAGGAAAATACGGTATCCTTAGAAAAAAAAAACGTAGCGACGTAAGACAACGTTCCTCACCGAAGGTATACCTTCTCACCATTTTAATTTCAAACAAACGTTGAAATTGCTTGTAACGAATAAGGCGACAAAATTACTTTGTTGCCGTACGGTTTTACTTAGCCCAGGTTGGCGAAACGGGAGACGTTTCAGTTTAATGAAATCTCATTTTCCTTTCAAATTCCAAAAAACAGCGGGGAGCTGATTCCGTTATGTTTTCGATTGAGAACATTCTTTTATTTAAATTAAATAATTTACACGATTCTCAGACATTTTTCAAGTTTACCTACAGCTGTGCTAAGAAAAATACAAATGTACTCATATAAACCACTTCAAAGATTTTCAGTAGGTTTACTTGTGAAATATGCTTTCTGTTGGTGAATTGTTAAATTCGTTTAAATGAACCTTAGCGTAAAGAAAATCATATTTGAATTACTTGCGTTTGTATTGGTACTAATAAATTTGCCATTTTAGAAAACTGATAGGTGACGTAATTAACAAATCTACAGTAATAAATTCATTTGAAGGGAATGAGTTTAAATATTTACATATGTATTTAGCACGATTTAATTAATTTTAATTCTGTACACTTACATACATTTTTTTGAATGTCATAAGTTCTTGAAATGAAAACCGACGCACAAGAATTTAAATACGCCTATTTTATATTAAAAATAATAATATTTTATTTAAGTACGAGTACTGAATCGTCGCTTTGGTTCTAGATATTGAGAGGGTAGACAGCGGGCTAAATAGCGGGCGAAAAAGCGGGTAAGGGGCGGGTTAGAGCGGGAACAGAAGCGGAAATCAGACGTGATAAAACTATATATTCCCCGGTTACGAGAAGGGGGAGAGATTGCCATTGCAATTGTAGCGAGAGAGGAAAAAAATGGGAAAATAACAATGAATTCATAAGCAAAAACAAACGGTAGAGAACCATGGTAATACCGGAAAGGACTTCTATTACCAAGTTTTATTCCCCATTGTTGTTGAGATGATGGAATTGCATTTCGCGAAATGCGCTTTTCCAAACACCCTTCAATGTGCTAGTTGAAGTTGATCTTAAATGCTTGCCTTTTGCTGCAGTGCAACTTTTTCCACACTGTTTTTGATTTAGAAGAGACGGTCTCTTTTTCAAATTTCAAATCAGCGAATAATGAACAAATCCATCTGGTGACGAACATCATTATTAAACATTTAATGGAAAGTAAACTTTTCAATATCAAACCTCAAAACGTTAGAAATAAAAAAAAAAAACGCAATCATGGAATCTTCTGTATTTACGTGTATTTTTATTAAGCCAATGTGCAAAGAATAAAGATTTAAATGAGTAGTGAATGTTTATTTCCTGGAAATTTCCCTTTTAAATACTTCATGTTTTTAAAAAGTCCTTCTTGATTGAAATATTAGCACAGGAGCTTAATTTGAACGAATAGTGAAATGTATATGGTATATACAATTTATAAAAAGATTTTTTTTTTAAATTAATGTAGATCAAATTTAATAATGTTATTATCAAGTTCTGCAAGTATTTTTTAGTTTTTTTTTATTATTGTGACAGCTGTTTCGGTATTTAAAACCATTTTCAAACTGCGGTTCATTCGCATCGTGACGACTTATTTATATTCTAATTTGGACGGGTTCTTAAAGATAATTATTTATTATCGGTAAAACCGTTTTAGTTATAAAACAATTAAAATTCTGATTTCTGTGAGGTTTTCACATTTATAATGTGTTTCCTCGTATTTAACTGATTTTTTAGTCTTAAACGCCGAAACAGCTGTCACAATAATGAAAACTAAAAATACTCGCAGAACTAAATAATAACTTTATTAAATTTGATTTACACCAAATTTAAAAACAATTAAATCTGGTTCTACGAATTAAACACAAAAACAATTAATAATAAGATGAATTTTGTTTACTCCACTGTTTATAATTTACAAATATGTACATATTTCAGAAGGTATATATAAGCTATTTTTTTATTCTGATGAGGGAAGCTTTGGTTCTGAAACATGTACATATTTTTATATTAAAAACAGTAGTGTAAACAAAGGTCTTCTCATAAATTATGACGGTACAAAATAATTACACATTTTTCGAAGAAAAAAAAAATTGGATGTTTAGTGAAATAAGCGCTGCTAATGGCAATGAGGAAAAAACAGATTTTGGCCAACTTAATGATTCTTTTCATTAAAATATAGATTTACAAAAGAACTGAGGGTAAATGCTACCTTCCCCGCAAAACAAAATAGCAAACCTCATGGAAAAGGTAATATTTAACTAAGAAAGATATTTCCTGATTCCAGGACCACCACGGAAGCCCGCGAGTAATTAAAATTGCTCTTTGATTACGTTTTAATACCTCATCAAAGCTTCCAAGAGGCAATAGGAGAGCTTTGAATTTTAATTAAATCGAGATTAAAACTATTTAAGAATCGAGGTTTCTTCTCCCGGTGAAGTCCTGGGGGAACTAAAGCTCGAACGGAGCTTTATTTCAGTCCGCTAGAAGTTGAGTCTAAGCTCGCCGTAATGAGAGCTTTTGCTGAATTATGTGATCTAATACATAATTTATTTGCATTGGCGTGTGCGATATTAAGTATATTTTATTGCTGTCGAAACTTTTTGAAATTCAAATAGATTTAGAAGCGTGTTATTAAGGAATATAATTAATATTACAAAAGAAGATTTTCTATTTGTCTACCAAATCTTATTAATGACCCATTTAATTTAGATTGAGTAAGCAGCAGTCATAGTAATTAAGTCAATACATATAAAATTAATAGTTATTTTGTATAAATATGCATAAAAAGTTCATTTTAAAAAATATATATAAATGTTTGATGGAAAATAAGATATGTTTATAATGTTTTTTGCAATAGCTGTCTTTCGCAGGACATCGTTGAATCTTTTAATTATACTCGTAAAAAGCATTTACTTTGTGGCTTCCCATAATTATAACATAAACAAATCAATTTATTTTGAACCACTTCAATTTAATATAGTCCTGACGAAGGAAGGGTATTCCGGGTCAATCATTATATTAAATTGAAATGGTTTAAAACAAATTCAGGTGTTTATATTGTATTAGTAATACACTGTCAGTAAAATACTGAACACATGAGTTTTAATTTTTTTTTAATCGGGTTTGTTATTTATATCATTCGTATTTGTGGGGTGAAGTGATACGTAATAAGCAGTATTACCTTATACCGACCGTGTCTTATTTCTAATAGTTAGACTTATCTAGGAAAGTATCTAGCTTAAAGCAAGTAAGGCTTAATGGGCGTTTGATGCAAGTGAACCTCCTGTTAGGCCACTCAATGCCGAGTGGTCAACACCCTCTTGCCTGGCCACTTATAGTGATATTATATGCCAGTACCAGGCGGCTAGTTGGGCTTAAGATGCTTTCCCGGAGATGAGAGACACTGCCAACTATACGGTAAGCAACTAGCTATTTAGGGAGACACGCGATGTGTGACATAAGGCGAAGACCTAACTGCCACGGAGAAACTCTCTCACTAAGTAACTAAGTAACTAAGTAATAAAGTACTTACCCTCATAGGTAATGCTGTATAGGTAGAGAGGGTACATTCGCTTGTGTTGTTTTTCAACAGTTCGGATCATGAAGCGGAGCTTTGAATAATGTAGTGAAGATATAAGATATAGATGGAAGAATAAGTTGCGAGCGTTCATAAAGAAACTCGAAGGACCAAGGAGAAATTTTCATAGCAATATGCTCGGAAAAAAACTTTCAAATGCATTAATATTAATCATAATAAAATACATAATGTGTATATATATATATAGTTTAATTGAAGTGCATTTGAAATTTGGCATATTGACCTTTTACTCTTAATATTTAACATGGATAAAATTTTCATCTGGTTTAATCTCATTATTTTAATTTTATGTACGATTTGCGCTTCCACAATAGTAAAAAAAAGATTTGTCACACAACATAGCCACAAGAAAATAATAGCGAATACGTAACATTATATTTTTCATTATTTTAACATTTAAATCCTAAACTGCTTCCTTCTGCTGAGTACTGATAATTCAACTAAATTGTGGCGTCACGATTTAGATGGTTTTCACGTCATTTTGTTTTCTTCTTTCTTTCATTTTAAACTTAAATTTTTACTGTTTTTTTAGGTGTTTTGAAAAAAAAACGGTTTTTTTGAGTAAAATATTTTGTAATAACTATATATTATTTTTTTTCCGCTGCCTTTGAATATTTTCCCCACGGCGTCAAGTACCTACGTGTGATGTTATCCTTGTTCGCCTTTTTGCCATATCAGAGGACAACGCCTCGCCGGCCAAAATGATAAGTTCTCTCTCGGAGAGCCGTATTGTCTAAGATTTTATCAGCACAGAACACGAGTGCATATTGTCGTAGGGGGAAACAAAGGCGGTCTGGCTTTGCATCAAGTGGAGACAATGAGACGTATCGGTTGGGCGATTAAGAACAAAATGGCCCTAATTCTTGGAACAAAGGCTTCGTGCGTGCTTTTAGCTCAGTTTTTCAAGATTGGGGCCACTTGATGTATTATCACACGAAATGCGATATAAAACAGCTTTGTTTTCTATATTAAATAATCGTATTGAAAAGCATTGTTTAATCGAAAAAAAGATTTCAACAACATTTTTGTATCTATGTGGTAAATATTTTATTTTTCTTAAGTACGAAGTACCAAAACTGAAAAGATGACCTCTTGCTTCTTCAAATTTGCACTGCTTTTTCTATCTGACTATTTTCGAATCGCAACGTTAAATTTTTAATGAGCTGTTGAGCTTTTGAAAATCCCTTTAAGTATTCAAAATAAGTCAAGATACTTTGTGTAATAATATCAAGAAATATGACCTCAAGGGCGTGACTCACATTAAAAAAATCACGTATTTAAAAAAAAAAGTAAACAATCTATTAAAATAAATACTGAACAAGTTGTATTAATCTAAATTGATTATGTTGGTACCTTAAATAGGTAGGTATCTAGCAATACTCATCTACGATTGTACTTTTAAAGAATGAGAGCAATATTTTTTTTTTGCCAAATATTTCTCCCAGACAACCAACAGCCGTAGTCTTTTTGGAAGATATTTCTCCCACCCCACACTGACTCATAAGAGTCAAGTTACCTTAATTTGTATTAAAGTAAGAAATATGATTTGAACTGTGTTAGAAAAAGAAAACACCATTTTTTTCTATTTGCAATCGAAAGTTTACTGTATATATTTATGAAAAATGGTCACTTATTGAAAAAAGTAACCGAACTATACGGTAGCTTGCAGCGCGCGCCGGTTAGTAATTTCTGTAGAAATATGACAGAATGTCAATTTTGTGCATCGAATTACGCAAAATGTCCAGTTAACTATGTTATTATTAACAAAAAAACAATACATAAATCACTCATTTGTGATATTTTATCCTCGTGTGTGTAGTTTATTCGTTTGAAACATTCATAGTTCATAAAATCATTACTCTGTAGGAACGGTATTGTGTATTTCGAATGACGTTTTCAACTACGTATTTGTGCAATTGGAACGTTCTATAGTGATAACTCATAAAACCACATACTGTAATGTAATATTCATTAAGCATTTGTAACAGTTCTGTAAAAAATAATTCATTTGTAAACGTTTTCGTATAGCGCATCACTTGCTAACGCGAAAATTGTATGGCAAGTGTCAAACGCAATAGAGGTTAGGATTCATCAAAAAATTATTTCGTTCAATTGTTAAATTGTCCCACAAATAAAATGTTATAATTACACAGAGCCATTAATAATGTATTTTTACCAGTTCTTACTTTAATTGAGTTTTTTAATACTAGCAATTCGCATTCAAAAACTGTTCCAGTTCACATGAAAAAATTCCCAAATTGTGAAAGCGGTTTTTTTATTAAATAATTTTATTTGAAACGTAAAAGAAGTGACTTAACAAATTCTTTTATAATACGTTTGTGCTATTTACATATATATTTTTTAGTTTCGTCTGATTTATTAGTGATAAAATTAAGCTTTACATAAAAAAAAAAATTCCCGGTAAGCGACATAATTACAGATTTTTTAAATAAATATTTAAATACTTTTAATTGCATCTTTTATCTGGTTTCAAAAATAGCATTTAATTTTGGGTTCACGTTAAAAAAGAGCGAATTTATTTCTTAATGAAATCATCAATCTGAGAGGTCATTATAAATGACACGGAAAACAAATTTCATAAACCTCGAAGGCACGACTCAAACATTTTTTCTCAATTTACCTCATTAATGCTTCCTTCGTTAATAATTCCTAGAGTAGGTAAACTCAACCGTAAAAGGTGTTAGACATTAACAGAATATTTTAAAAAGTTAATAATATTCCATTAATTTTACAAAAATTTTAACCCTACCAAAGTGACTCGAGAATCTAAAATACAGATAAACTCAGGAACTTAAGCAAATTCAAATTCCAGAGGAAAGTAAAAACACTTCTACGTGACTGCCTTAGAGGGATGATAAAAAAATAATATCGATTCGCCATTAGCGGGCGGAGGCGGTGCATTAACATTCGGCCGCTTCTCACAAATTACCATTTCTCCGGAGGAAAGCACGGAAATGCCTTCCGAGGGATGGCCGTGCATACGATGATTAAATTTTTTAGGCGTTCATTGAAAATCCAAGAAATTGCACAATTAGAATTATTAGCAATCTCGTCAAAATGAAAGGAACAAATTGTGGGTATTCGACATTTCTTACAGTTTTTATTTATTAACTAGCTGATGTGTACCCGGCCTTACTATCTCCAAATAAAGAAAAAATCATTTGAATATTTTATTTCACTCCAAACGTTAATTTTTTCAAAAACGTATCTAAATCATAAAGTTCTAAAGTAGGTACCTACTCGTGTTTTCCATTTTGAAAATATTCTACCCAAAAACTTCTTTTGAATATGCAATCTGTGGCTAACCAGACTGTTATATCTATGGGCTGACCTAAATAAAACATGTCGGGTTCAATGTTTTTCATAATAATTTTAAAACGTTATAGCAACAGTTTTACATATTGGATTTCATTATCACTACTCTCTGAACCTTTCCGGCATTATTAAGAACAAAGTGTGCTATTTTCAGCGAAACCGGTCCAGTAATTTTCGAGAACATCGATGGGAAATAAACATTCATTTTTAGATATACGAGTATGATAGATATGGTCAATATTTCTACTTTTGATACTGAACATTCGTGCTCTAATTCCATTATAATGATTTATAAAAAGGATTTTGAAAGGTTTTTTTTTTTTCAGTATCGCTTTGCACTTTTTAATATTTCTATTATTAATATTAACAATTCGGCCTGGAATTCCATTATATTGATTTATTAAAACGATTTAAATATTTTTCCCACTGTTCCACTTTAATAAAATGTTTAAAAATCGTTAAAATAAATCGAGATATGGTCAACTCGGTAAGAATATTTGATTATATAATAATTTAATTTAATACTTTTTTTGGAGGTTTTGGTTTTTAATTAAAAAGACCGGGCTACGAATTTTTTAACAATTTAATTTCTCACTGATCTTATCATTAAAAGCAGAAAATATTTTTGTTTGTACAATTATGTAATATACGGAATATATATACTATGTTTGTTGAGGATTGAACCCAAGAAGCTTTTGTAATTTTTATTATGTGACACCTCTGAAGAGCGCATCTGTGTGTACATAACATATACAGAGGGACTATATCACTACCTGGTTCCGTAATGTTGTGAGGCGGGTTATGAAGGGGTCTGTAAGAAGGGATTTGTTAATGCGGGCCTCGAAGAGTTCCGGATTAAATGTAGGAGGAAAGACGGATGCTAGTAGGTCGTTCCACATGTGAGCAGCTTGTTGTTAGTCACCCTTTCCAATACTTTGGAGAGATGGAAGTGATGGTTATGCGACGGTTCTGGGTGCGAACCAGTGGCTTTGGACTACCGACTGCAATCGGGCAAATTGGTCCATAATAATTACAGAGAACAGTGCAATACTATCGTTCGACTTAAATTTGAACTTAAAATAACTTAACTACTAGAAAAAGGACTTCCGGCTGCATTTTGCTAAGTCTGAATGTTGCTTCAATCAAGTATATCAATATTGTGACGCGTCATCGATGACATATTACAATTTTTTTTCAGGTGAATTTAGGAGTACTCTTCGAGTTTTCTACTACTTTCCGGCTCTGTTCCCGACACTTTTAATTGTATTTTTAAGTAGTTAATAAGAAGAAAAAAAATAGAAAAGCGGTAATTTGATTTATTTTTAACATATCTCAACAAAAAACACACGCTCTAATAAAATATTCAAATTTATCAGTCAAGTGTGTGCCTAATTCCAAAACTACTAACGCGTAGAACATATTAAAGGGATGATTCTATTGCACGTATGACATGGGCTAGACCCCGGCTTGAGAATGTGAGCACCAGACACATTCCTGTGATTAATGGACTAAAATTAAATTATTATTGTAAAGCGTCCCTCAGAGGAGGCTTCCCTGCTATTAAAACGACATAATGTAATGTTTGACTATGAAGAGAGGTAAAAGGCTTGTCCTCAAAATGTATTCGGTTACAGAAATTCGAAGAATGTGAAAACGATATTAGAAATATACTAAAAATAAATGGTTTTCTAATTGAAATCTATCGTTTGATCTTTAATAGTTCATTTTAAAGGAAATATCAAGTATGTGATAGTTGATTAAAAACTCAAGTTAATTTTAAGCAAAACTGACATTTGAAATAAGCTTATTGGAAAAATACTGAGTAGAAGAGCTTGATTCTCTAAGGCTGCTCTCTGACGGTCCTTTGAGGAACGAACTTTTCACTCGCTACTGGAGACACTGCGCAGAAAAGTCCCACAATGGACTGCGTTGCAAACCGTTACCTTACTTTAACAAACTTGACTTTTTTGCTCAGTGTCTCCAGTAGCGAGTGAAAAGTTCGTTCCTCACTGGACCGTCAGAGAGCAGCCTTAGGTATCATTAAGAAATGTGGGAATACTTGCTGCAAACTAATTATAAAATGATGGTACCAAATTCAATGTATTAATTAAACAGTATAATTTCGGATGTGATTTGATGTACGTAACATTTAATTTTTATTTATTTTTTATTTTATTTTTTATTCTTAAATTGAATTATGAAAACAAAAACATTACCCACTCATCTTACTAGGACAAACCTGCGTTGATATGAGCGGCTTTACAATTTAATAATAATCAGTAAATAGTAATACGTAAATAGTAATAAGCCATAATAATAATAATACATGAATAAAAGTTACTAAATATTAGTAAGTAAATAATAGTAAATAAATAATAAATTCTAATGCTAAAATATAATAATATTATTTCAGTAGACATAATGAATTTATACCGCCGTTTAACAATAGTTGGTGGTGTAACGGCCAGCATAGTTGCCTTCCAAGCAGTTAATTGGGGTTCGATTCTTGGCCGTGACAAAAAATATACTTTTAAACAGATTTTTTTTAAATGCTAACTTTAAGCTTCCTAAATCTCACAATTGGAATATCTCGTTTCACTCATAAAAAATAAAAAACAAAAGATACTCATAGTTTGAGAAATTTGTAAGTGATTTAGCGCGACAATTTGAGGGTTAGGTAGAATGTAGAGCATTATGTTAGGAAAGTTTGTGGTGCGTGTGTTTATTTAATGATTGGGGAAACCATTGATTTAGCATACGTAAGAAAGGTCTTTGCAATGACAAAATGAACAACGTAGATGTGTCTGGACAAAACAAGGTTTCGCGACTGCCGAACGAATATTAATCAAATTAAAATGAGCGTGGCCTTTTCGTGACACTTTTATTTTTATTTTGATACCTTGTTCATAATATTTGGGAAGAAACAATTGGTATAATCCAATAAACATGAAGTTTTAAAAAAAAATTCTGAGAATTTGCATTATTGTTATGTTCAGAACCTGTACTGAGGTGTTCATGTTACCGTTAGAACGATGTTTGTGTTATTGCGAGATGATACATCATTTCATTTTTATTTTGCCGATCTTTAGATGTTTACTTTTAAGTAAGTAAAATTTTAGACGCAAACCGTTTGTTGTTTTAGCGAAATTCATCGATTAAAATTTTCTAAATCCTCGTCGTCTGTATTAAACCAAATGCGAAAATCCATTTTTTTTTATTTATATATATTCTGCCGTTCTAACAAACAACAAAAAAAAGTAAAAACATAGTAATTACCAATATTAGCAAAAATAAGTTGAATATGGGAAGACATTAAGTGTAGAATTTATTATATTTAGCAAAAAACATAATTTACTATTTCGCGTTTTATGTATATAAAAAGACGACATTGTTTTCGATGTTAGGGCAATTTAATCGCTGTTGTTAAATAAAAACGCAGTATTTCTGTTTCTGTATGTAAAAACACAGTTCCAATGTTGAAATTACTGCGCTTTTACTTACATTTACGAGAATGCTGTGTTTTTATCTACCACCTTGAAATATATTCCGCTGTTGCACTGTCTTTCACTCCATGGCGGCGTTATTATGACTTGGATTTTTGACGTTTGAGTGGAGTTTGTTCATTGCATTTTGCGTATTTAAGTTTTTCTTAAACCTAGTCTATACATAAAATAAAGATGCAAATAGATTCTCGTTAAACTTATAAGCACAGTAAAATAATATACTTATTTTTTACTTAAACAATATGATAAAAATTCCCCATAGGTAAGTAAAAACACAGTAAAACGAATATTTTCAGTAGATATTATTATTAATTTTTTAAAACTTAATTGTAATAAGAAAATAGAACGAAGTATAATAATACACCGTTAATTATTAAAAAGTACATTACGTCAAATGTAAATATGTTAAAATGTTAAATAAAACTCGACCCTTCATTCTGGAGAATGACTCAAATAGTAAGTATTGTGTTTTTACTTACCATGGCAGTTGTTAGCTTCTTAAATGGTAATGTGCTTGTTTCGTACCTCAATTGCCATTTATCCAGTCCTTACCAAACCAAGCACAGCGTTTTGAAAGATGAAACACAGTGATCTGACAGTAATTGTTTGGAGTGCTCTTTTGTTCGCAGAAGAAAAAACTACTTTTCGTGGAACATGTTCTGTCTCTACATTATTCGGTAAGTGTTTGCTTATCTTAGCTCCTCTTAAACGACAAAACTGTCCCATATTACAATCAATCAAAACCATCATTATTACTGTCGTTGGTATTTACAGTCCACAACAGTTTTTACATGCGAAACCCCACAATTTCGGGTGGGTAATTTTCGAATGTAACATTGTATAACAGCAGTATTTGTATAAAGTCATAGAAAGTGAATACTGTTTATATATAGTTGGAATGAAGACTAGTTCATCCAGTACCTCTCATATCAATGCCACTATACATAAACCCCTTGTCTCGGCGACTGAACAATGTAATATTCAGGATAAAATCATTTGCTTCTATGCGCTTCCCTACATTATGCTCAAGAATGTTGTTAATATACTCCAATTTATGGATTAGACTATAAATAGTAACGAGATGTGGAATGAATTCCATTTCGCCTGTCCTTTCTTCTAAGAACCAAATTAATATTGCATAAGATATTCTAGATTCTAAATGCTGCACGCAAAGGAACCAGTTTCGTTGTTTTCTGCTCATCCATTATTAACGGTAAGAAGAAATTAAGACTGATGACACATCCTTTAATAAATCGGACTTAATTCTAACAGTAAAATCTATTGTTTAATTGAATAATT
The DNA here is from genome assembly GCA_022606495.2 of Halesus radiatus. Classification (NCBI taxonomy): domain Eukaryota; kingdom Metazoa; phylum Arthropoda; class Insecta; order Trichoptera; family Limnephilidae; genus Halesus; species Halesus radiatus. The sequence goes on from JAHDVE020007712.1 coordinate 636,724, forward strand.
GTCGATATAATTATGCAGACGAGTAATAAATTTGGATGTGTTTTTTTAGAGGTATACAAATTACCTCAAAAAAAAATTAAGCCAATATCATGGACATTAGCAATATTTTAATTTTTTTTTTTTTAATTTTTAATTTGTATACCTCTAAAAAAAACACTCTATATTGGTAAAGTCACAACAAAAGTTATTTGTATTTTTATGTGTGAACAATTCTTGCATTTAAAAGTGTTTTTTTTTTATATTTTACTCTACTCTAAAGAAAACAGTTTTTAGTTCCTCCTGAACGATTACATTTTTGACATGTATTTTCCCGTTGACGACGATTTTAACTTTTATTAACAAAAATCCTATTTTTCCTGGCACCTTACCCTATCTAAGGTTACCTATAATAATAATAATAATATTTGTATGATTTTTATAGCGCCGTTTTTGTGAAAAATCACCTCAATGGCGCTGTACAAATATTTCTTAGCTAATTATGTACAAACAGATACAGAAAAACATACTTACCTGGCAGGTTGCTTCAGATGAACACAGTTTTAGAAAAAATTATTTATGGAGATGATAGTTTTACATGGTTATTTGTTTCTCCTTTTCTATTAATGTTATATTTATTAGATGATTGGTGGTACAAGAAGAGGTGGTTTTTATTGAATTATTGGTATTAATTTTAGGACTGGAAAGTATTCATAAAATGAATTTTAGGACTCGAAAATATCTATAAAATTACCCGTAAGAAGCTTTTAATAAATATTAACGTTTTTTAAATTTATTTTACACTTTGGTTATTTACAGTGCTGCGGGCTGTGGACGCATTTGCGCACCGATTTTATTATTTTATTTAATTTTTTATTTCATTTTTATTTATTTAATGACTTTATGTAACCTATCAGTTAGACAAACTTCACGTTTCCCATCGGAACCAGGAAAAACTCACAGCGCACATTTTTTTAATACTAATTTCCCCTTACGGCTGACGTATAACAATTTTCTTAAAAAAAAGTTTTTTTTCAGTTTTTCTTTTATAAATGCTTTTTATGTAAGTCTTACAAAAATGGGTTATATTCAGTTTTAATGTAATAAATCTCTCATTTTTACATATTTATTTGATTACAATATGGACACTATAAACACAATTTATTTAACATTTACTTGATAAGTTATACTTTTATTTGATATCATCTTATATTATACGATTTCACTAATATTGGTAATCGCCAAAGGAGCCCCGGATTCATTGCCATATCTGTGTAAGACAAGACTCTAGACTTGCTGGGAGATTTTGGTACTGAATTAGATAGATTGATATACGTTAAATTTGGGATGCTTCTTTCTTCCATGTTCCTTGATTTAGTTCTTAGGTTTCCATGCCAACCAGAACTACAGATAATACTTAATAACAGTTTTACTTTGATGTATAGTACCTTTTTATGTAAGTACCGCACAAGAGTCGCAACTGCTCCCAACCTTTTGAAGCAAGTGAGACTATGGCATCTCGAATTGGGGTATGTTGTGTGCCTGAAGATAGTTAGGAAGGGAAGGAGACGTGAAGGAGGAAGGTGGGAAAGTATCTGACTCTTTATATCTGGTCACCAAACACGGATAAAGCCATTTCAAGTAACGTTTCTATTCTGAATGGTGGTCGTTCACCGGGGTTCAAATTCTGAAAAAAACACAAATTAATCGAAAAAATATAATTTTGCGCACGTCAGCATATAAACCCGCTATCTCCGGATTCGTAGTCGAGGATCGTAACCACTCGACCACGGAAGCTGTTGATTATCTAGATATTCTGATTATTTTGTACGTAAAGATAATGTAGATATTCTAGATCACAGTTAAACAATTATTGACAATCATCAATGCTGAACCGATAGATGACTAATGGAACATCATCATCTGAGAAAAATAATTTGAAAATCTTTATACAGCCATTTAAAACAAAGAAAAATCTCGCTCTACCGTCAGGTGACAAGATGAAGGATCTCATAATTATAATAATAACAATATCTTTATTGTAATTAAATTTAACTATAACTAAAAGACATGTATAATATAAAAAATGTAAGTGTACAGTGGTTTATAAAGTAAAATAGAAAATAATATAATAACAGTTATAGTTGAAGTTTCACATAACCCACCTCACTAAGCTAGACTGTGTTGAGGAAGTAATTTTGCAAATTATTTTATAATTTTAAAATACCTATGAATATACACTTATATTAGGATACGCTTTGTAAATCGTTGAATCAATAATTTCGAATGTGTGTGAGTGCACCGGTAAATGCCCTATCATTACTTTTAATCCAATTTTTTACATTGTGTTTGAATATTTTTTGTGAATCAGATTTTTTATGCTAACCGGAAGAATGTTGTAAATTCATATCGCAAGGTACCTAAAATTCCTTTGCCCAAAAGTAGTATGAATTACAGAAATTTGGAATAAATCTTTGTTGGCAATTCTTGTAATACGAGTGTTTACTCTTTTTTCATAGTATTTACTTTTGTTTGAATAAAGAGGAGTGAGGATTTTTTTAGCGTAAATCTGCCGAACGTCAAATACTCTCATTATATTAAAGATTAAGTTAGACTTTTAAATGGAGAAGTTTTTTTAATTATTGCATTTTGATCCGACAATAAATACAAATAAAATATAATTTCTTCAAATGATTTTTTTTTTTTTTACATGAATACCGCACAAGAGTCCCAACTGCTCCCAACCGTCTGGAGCCAGTGAGACTATGGCATTCCCAATTGGGGAATGTTGTGAGGCTGGAGGTATTGGGGAGGGGAAGGAGAAGGGAAAGGGGAAGGGGAGGAGGGATGTGGGGAAATACCTGGCTATTCAGATCTGGTCACCAAACACGGCTAAAAGCCATTTCAAGCAACGTTTCAATTCTGAATGGTGGTCTTTCACCAGGGCGATACTGAGAGTATCTTCCACTCTGGTTGATGATGCCACAAAGTGACCAAATGATTGATAACTTTGTGGCATCATTATTAATTATATAATTGAAAATACACTTTGTATATACCAAAATTTATATAAAGTATAATCAAATATTTTTTTTAAATTGCTATCTCTTAAATTTATTTTCATATTAATATTAATAATAATAATTTTTATTTATATTTCTAATTTAAATGTATTATTCAATGTTTTATAATTTTTTTCTCATTAACATTTTTTATCTGTTACTTACCTACTTTAATTCATTTTTGTTTATGCTCATATTTTGTATATTCTTAAATTATTGTTTTAAATTTTTTATCATTTTTCTATACTTGAAATTATTTTTTAGTATTAATTTATTCCTGAAGATGATAGAATTGCTATCGAAACATGTAGAAATATTTATATATTTTAAGTAAAGTGGTATATACAAAGTGTATTTTCAATTATATAACAAATAAAATAGGCTTAATAAACTTGTGCGCTCATTTCAGTTGCCATATGTATGTTGACTGATTGAGTTTCGCTGCAAGCTAATGCCTCTGAAGTGCAATTATCCCATGAGGAACGGGCTCCGCTGCAGCGAAATACTCCTCTGTCACGCAAGACAATGTGTTCACTTAGGGGGTAAATGCTGCACTCCCATGATTGCAGTTTGCAGCCTCAAAGCGGCTTATATCGGCCCGCGAACCAAAGAAACTGTAATGGGACATTAGGGTATTTAAAGCTTGGTCGCACTGGGAGATTTGCGTCGTTTATATTACGGCAGTATCTACATATTATGCGGCATTCACGGATAATATTGCAGTATTTTAAATTGAAAATTAGTTTCAAGAAGACTGTTTGTAAAATTATGTCCACTTATAATAAAATGCGAAGGATATTTTTCACCCAGGATATACGAGGAAGACAATACGAATAATTATAATAAGTAGATCTTTTGTACAGAGCCATCATCATGAAAAATCACCTTAAGGACGCTGTACAAATATTATTTCGTAAGCTCTAATCTTTTGATGTACAAACCTACTAACTTTTGATTAACGATTAAATTACACTGACGTTAATTTCAAGTACAAATATTACACTACCAGAATTACACACGGAGGGAATTACATACCTACAGAATTACACAAATTACAGAATAATACACATGAAAGGAATTATACCTACTTCAATTACAACTACTGGAATTATATACGTCAAAAACATATTTTTAATGGCTGAGTGTTACAGTACATACGAGTATGTGGTAAATAAATTTAATATTAAACAAAGGTTAAGTTTATCAGAATACCTGCGTAATTAAGTCTGTTTAGCAGCCAAGTAAAATAATAAAATAAAATAAGAACATATTTTTACGTAGATAATTTGTGTACATGAGAAGAAAAAAATATTACGCAATGTTTGTAGAAAAAAGTAAATTTATTTTTAAAAACTTATCCAGCATTAAAGGGCGTGAGCTTTGAAACTATCTTAAAAAAGTAATCGTCAGACGAAAAAATGTTCCAATTGTTATTTTCAATACTCGCCAAAATACTAAATTAGGCAGGGGTTTCGTCCAACCAAACTTTACATTAGTTTTTTTTTCAATGTGAAATTTATTTCATACATACCACTCTCAAATTTAAACACATATTAAATCAAAAAAGAGGTTTTTTATGTCTGTAATTCTAGTAGGTGTAATTCTCCCCCACGTGTAATTTCATCCGTGTGTAATTCTGGCAGTGTAATATTGGTATTTGAAATTCACGCCTGTGTAATTTCACCATGTAACCGATACAATGCGAGTACTACTAATAAATCAACTTCAGCTCAAAATTTATTTTCATGACGAACTACAATCCTTTGATGTTTCTATTGAAAACAACTAGTTAATGGAAACATTTTTTAAAAATATCAATGTTGTTTTTTTACGTTCCGTTAATCAGAATAATAAAAGTTTAACTATTTTTTTAATTTTAATCTAAGTATTATTCTCGTATCTAAAATACATTTCTAAAATACATATATATCAAAGCTTACATAATTTAAAAATATCTAAAATAAAAACATTTACGGAAAAGCCTGAATGTTTGGAAAGTTCGGGATACAGAACAAGTCATAAGGATGTTCCCTAATGAGAAATGATTAAATATCTCTGGATTAATATAAGCCGGAGTGTCGTAAACAGAGCATTTTAAACACCTTCATGTGTTGGCATAAGGACATTCAAAATGTACCAAATTACTGAATACTCAACGAAATTCTCATTAGTTTGGATAAAATCGTATATCGTACATATAGGTACCTTTAATATGAGGAATTTACCTAAGAAATGAAAATTCATTTCGAAGAATTTCAATTTATTACAGGAATTAAAAAAAAAAAGTTGTTTTATTGACTTCAACAATGTATGTTTGTATAATATAATAAATATTAGGTTCCTTCGTGAAGTATTTTGATACGAATTTTTTTGCTTATTTTCTATATTTTTTTAAATATTAAACTGGAATTAGACCATGAATGTACAGTTTCAGCGTTAGAAACAATAAAGTATTTCGATGACTTTCTAAGTGTTTATTGGAGATTTCCATTAGAATTGTTTTTGTTTTTCTTTCTGGAAAATCGTTGGAATATTAATGACTAGAACATAATGTTCATATTATGCTTCCCTACACAAATGTGGGATCTAAATCTTTCATTGAAAATTTTAGAGTGTTTTCTGTACATTCCCGAAAATGCTTCTCACTACAATCAGCTCATACATTAACAACGTCATCGGCTATCGAAATGTTGAATGAATGAAAAGGTTTCGCGGATAGACGTACAGAGATTCCATTCTTTTAATATTAGGCCCCAACGCTTGTAATATTTTCAAATTCAACTAGCCAAGGAGAAATAAAGATTAAGCTGATCAAATGAATAATATAGATATGTCTCTTTCACTGCTATCGTCTTTAATACGTTTTTCCTATTAAAAACAAAATAATAAGGTGTTAATTTATAAAACACACTTAGAAAATAAAGGGTTTTCTTCTGTATTTGAACCCCTTTACAGGATATCGGTTATATCGTGATATCTGTTATTTTTTTCTTTAATTTGGTTCGTTCGCATATCTATTTATTTGAAAGATATTTAAAAATATTTACGATCTTCCTGTTCAAGTAAATTTATACTTAATAGTACAACACTAAATTGGTCAAGTATTATCATTGTGTTAATTACCCTTTCACACTACGATAATATTTCAAGAACCGTTGTTATGATTTAGACAATTTAATCCTTTTGTAATTAAAGTCAGATTCAATACTGCGTATATTTACAGGGCAGAGTAATATCCAACTGAATTTAGTTAACGATTTACGTCATCAAATAATAATAATCCACGTTTAAGTGGCGCTTACAATAGACTGCAGTTAAGCCGTACAAATGCTCTACTCCTTAACGAGGCACTAAAGTAAGGGTTACTGTTACTGCTGCGAACATTTCGTAGGTAGCATGCAGATACCACTCGGGTACTAGCGACTATTACTCGAATATTGTACATTTGAACATCCACTGTAGCTGATGTGCTCCTGGTAATTTAACGGGTAAGTTGCCCAGATCTACGAGTATTTTATCACTGACGATGGCGGGCTATAAATAGTTTAGTTTCGACTGTTTGATGTGCGCTGAAGAAACATTTAAAAATTAAAACGTATTCTGGGTGCAATGGGTGATTCGCTATCATTCATCGATTTTAGAGAAGAAACTTCTACATATTTGTTTATAAAAAAAATAGATGGATGGAAGGGAAATATGTAAATTTTTTGTTGTTGGGATGTTTTGCCCTGCCTCCTTTGAAATCACATAAATATTAATTGCTTTCTATTACTTTAAGGTTATACATGCGGAATGATTTTTCGAAGGATCTTAGTGGTATTCTTTTTTAGGAATCGGCTGAGAAACTTTCACTTCCCTATCACTCCCAATTATAATCTGGGCCATTTCTACTGTGCCCTTCTGTAGAAAAAAACTGGTATACCTTCGATTATTCTAAATAATCTCTTTCCTATGTCTATTTAATTTTAATAGACAGTGCTGGGACTGCTCTGTATTTTTGAGAGTGAAGTTTATAGCTAGCGTTTTGTCGAGCAATTGAACTTTTTCTGAGGGCGAATTAATCAACCGATCATCGGGCTTGGTAATACAGAACATGTAGGAAAGAATATTCGGATCGGTCACCATTGGATCGGTATAGCTTCATGGTAATTCTCTAGTCGCTTTTGTGTTTTTCTCTGCTTAATAATAATCTTTCAAACCACTTGTGGTTATTACCTAAGATGATAACATCGCGGTCTCAATTACCTGGGCAGGTGTGGCACTTCAAATTTGCCTGAAATATTACATTTCCTCATAAAGAAGGGTATAATCCAATATGGTTGAAAATCTTTCCTTTAAGGTTCTGTCCAAAAATAGGCAACCTCGAGTATAAACGGAGGAAAATCTCGATCACGTATTTCAATTATCGAACCTCTTCAAGAAAACAATTAACCCGCCACATAAAATGTTAATTGCGTCAGCTTAAATTTATACGTAATTAATTCTTCAATTTTTTCATCGAATACACTTACAGCTTATAAAACGTCGGTTTCTTAATAATTTCCAGAGAAAGCGTCAGGACTCCGGAGTTGGAGGAGCTTAATTAATCATTTAGCAATTATAATTCCGGAGCAATATCGGAGTTAACAATGTTCGTGTTAATTTGGAAGTTCTCTGTAGACAAAGACATGGTTTAATTGAGAATTGAGAAGATATTTCCGTAATCGGTTTGTTATATTTAAATAACAAAGGAAAACTCTGAATATTATGAGTCAATCATAATTTATTCTGTAAACTCTCACCATTTATTCGGATTTATTCAAATTTATTTGTTCTGCCAAACAATTATATTGGGTTGGAGAAAAATGTTTTTCAGACATTTTTGTCCATCTTATTCATCGTTGTGTAAAATTTATCGAGTTTAGTTTCGCAAAGAATTTTTCGCTTTTTATACAATATTTTCGTAATCGTTTTGTGAATAATAAGTTATAAATTTTATAAACGCCTTTTTTATTTTAATGACAAAAAAAAATATTTCGATATACGATATTCGATATTCGATATATAAGGTAATAATGAAAACATTGGAGTGGAAGATACTCTCGGAATCGCCATTGTGGAAGAGAACCATTCGGAATCAAAATATTGGCATGACTTAAAAATATACGATTAGTGGCCAGATCTGAATAGCCAGGTTCTTCCCAACCTTCACCCTCCCCATCTCCATCTCCCCCTCACTTTCATCAGTCTCACAGCATACTCCAGATTTGGTGTGCCACTTCTGCCGATCAGTTGGATCTCTAATGCGGTAGTCATACACGACAACAAAAAAATAAAGATGAAAAAATGAAGTGAACGTAAGAACTATTTTCATTCACCCTGTGTATTTCTCTATCCCCGGGAAATCCGCGTCCCACCACGTCACAAAAAGCAAAAACACATTTTGAAGAGAGCTAAAGAAAATGAACAGTCTTTTTCAATTCACTTACGTCTCACAATGGGTGGCGTAGTGCAATCCGCCGTACACATAGGTACACTACACACGAGTATGATATTTCCTAACTCCACTAGTGACATCTATCGCATTTCATACGTTACGAGAGTTATTTCATTTCTACAAGAAAATGTATGTTACGAAAGACCTTTGGTGGTAAGAATTTTTTTTTAATATTTCCTTACGACTGCAGACTGCTAGTTATTTTCATGGGTTTGTGAAATTTGACAAATTATGTCATAGCATTTAGATTGACAGCACCCATCTGTTTGTGGAATTTAAAACAAAATAAGAGGTAATAGAGAGTTGTCGCGGCGGTGATCGAGCCTATGACGTCCTATTAAATGTGCAAGCCATTAAACGCTAATGATTACATAGGGCGCAAATGTAAAAAAAGAACCGCATGAAATAACCTGAATTTTATTAGTTTGTCTTTAATTTTTGGCATTAACGGTCACCATCCAAAAATACACATTTGTAATCTGCTGACGCAAGTGATTTGTCTGTAAATTCTACAAGGGTAACTGGGAAATTGTAGGGTAACTAGGTTTCAGACGATAAAAATCCTCAAACTGTAATCACTTCTTCATTACAGGTCTTTATTCATTGCCATTCGTATTTTAATACGTACTGCAACTTTAGGTATTCGTTTAAAATTGCCTTGACTGGTTTCAAACTGAACGTATTTTCAAACATTTTGGTATGTACGAGTATTTCAGAGATTTTATAAGAGTAGCGTTTGAGGATTTTTGTCTTTTCAAACTGTTAATATAGATAAACCATTTTTAGTATTGTTTGAGTTAACGATATAGAAAATGGTATTTTTGAGTACTGGCCCTTAATCCGAGAATCAAAGACAGTAAAGAGATACACCTAAATTGATCTTAATCTCTTTTTTTTTATACTTTTGGGGTTTGTTTCTTTTCAGCAGCATGCTGAAATTTGCTTCAAAGAACGAAAAATCAAATAAAAGGAGTTAATGTTTTCTGTTTTTTCAAATTCGATATAAAATATGTAAATATTAGATTGCTGCAGTTGTAGTTCTCAGATATGACACTTGATATCGCTAGATTATATCCTGTAAATTCCATTAATTTTCCATATTCTATCAGAATTCAATTTGATACAGACGTTGAAAGGAAACAACCCCAACTCCCCATTTCCTCCCCCGCAACCCCTCGCAACCCCTCGCCGTAACCCATGTAATATTCCAGTGTCGGCGCCAATGACGCGTGTTGTCTGGAGAAGGCTGTCAGAAGAAAATAAAATTGATCAAAAGTTATGCGCCGGGGTTAGGCGACTGCAGGCTTTGTAGAACCCTCACATTATATTAAAGAATGGATAAAATAATAATCATACTTATTTTGCAGGCAGTTTTTATGGATAATTTTAAACAACACGTAATTTTAAGGAGGAATATTGTGTTATAACTCACATTCGTAAATTTCAACTTAATTAAGTTTTGGCTATACTAATATATATGTAAGTATGTGAGAAATCCAATGAGGGGTGTTAACAAATTAATGTGATAATACTTATAACATAATATTTTGTCCTGAAGGTTTGGGACAGGTTCTCCAACTCTCATAAAAAGCTGATTTAAAGCTTAAGAAAAAAATAGCCCGAATTGGTCTCTCAAATTACCTTAATCAGTCAGATGCTATTCAGTCCCCCTTTTTCCAAAATGTATATATTTTTCACCTCTGTATTTAATAACATCAAAGAAATTTACTACAAGATTCTACCCGAATTTAATTGTAATCTTTAGATAGTGTCTCGGATATACCTATCCGATTTTTATTTTTATAGGATATCTGTTGACTTTTTCTACAAATTTTAGAATAATTTATTGAATACAAATCGGAAAGGCATATCCGAGACATTATCTAAAGATTACAAATAAATTCGTGTAGAATCTTGTAGTCATGATAAAAAAGGTAGCAGCCAAAAATATGTGGGAATTAATTGAAGATGATATTGACAGTTCTTACAAATCGATGTATGATACCGATAAAACTGATGAAACAGATTGGGGTAGCTGTAGCTCAGCGGATTAGAGCGCAAGGTATTTGATAGACCATGCGATCTTGGGTTTGAGTGCCAGCTGTTACCATTATTTTTTTCTGTGTCTTTTCGGTTTCACGTTTCATTTTGAGAGTTGTTAATATTATCGTCAATGATTAAAAATATTTAATGAAAATAAAACAATAACTTTGTTTATAACCACGAGAATTTTATTTAATTTTATTACGACCGACCGGTTTCGCTTAACATAAGCATCTTCAGGGTATAAAAATTAAACTGATCAAAATACATAGTGTGTGTTTATATATACAAAATAGAATAAGACAGAACATAACATAGAACAAAGAAAAAATGAGATAGCATGAAATAGCATGAAATAGAAATAACCGAGCGAAAGAGACAGAAGTGCACATAATGGAATACCAGGGAATAACTAAACAGGTGATTATGGGATGGGAAATTTTACGAGATTATAGGGAATATACCTAATATTGGGCTATTGGACACATTTAGTTGATTATTAAGAATTTTATTTTTGGTTTTAACAGCTTTCTTTATTTCTAGTGATTCTAAATTATTCAATCTGTTTCCATGACCATTTTTATGAAGAATATTAGCACCGGTGCTTTGATTGAAGGTATGATCTTTATCAATAAGGTGATTGGCAAATTCTGAAAAACCGTTATTATTTAGTCATCTAAGATGTTCTTTAATTCTAATATTGACATTGCGTGTTGTTTTGCCAATATAGAATGCTGAACAATCATTACAATCTAATTTATATATTCCCGAGTGACTAAGCTTGTCGTCTTTATCTTTTGAGTTGATTAAAAATTTACCTAAATTATTATTTGTATAAAATGCAGGTCTTAATTCAGAAGGAAGATTTTTTACACTGCAGGAAGAAAAATGATTAATGAATAAAATACGCCGCCATTGGTAACTAAGATTGTTAATAGTGTTAATGTATCAATTACTAAGATTGTTAATCCACATAAAATTAACACTATTAACAATCTTAGTTACCAATGGCGGCGTATTTTATTCATTAATCATTTTTCTTCCTGCAGTGTAAAAAATCTTCCTTCTGAATTAAGACCTGCATTTTATACAAATAATAATTTAGGTAAATTTTTAATCAACTCAAAAGATAAAGACGACAAGCTTAGTCACTGGGAATATATAAATTAGATTGTAATGATTGTTCAGCATTCTATATTGGCAAAACAACACGCAATGTCAATATTAGAATTAAAGAACATCTTAGATGCCTAAATAATAACGGTTTTTCAGAATTCGCCAATCACCTTATTGATAAAGATCATACCTTCAATCAAAGCACCGGTGCTAATATTCTTCATAAAATGGTCATGGAAACAGATTGAATAATTTAGAATCACTAGAAATAAAGAAAGCTGTTAAAACCAAAAATAAAATTCTTAATAATCAACTAAATGTGTCCAATAGCCCAATATTAGGTATATTCCCTATAATCTCGTAAAATTTCCCATCCCATAATCACCTGTTTAGTTATTCCCTGGTATTCCATTATGTGCACTTCTGTCTCTTTCGCTCGGTTATTTCTATTTCATGCTATTTCATGCTATCTCATTTTTTCTTTGTTCTATGTTATGTTCTGTCTTATTCTATTTTTGTATATATAAACACACACTATGTATTTTTGATCAGTTTAATTTTTGTACCCTGAAGATGCTTATGTTAAGTGAAACCGGTCGGTCGTAATAAAATTAAATAAAATTCTCGTGGTTATAAACAAAGTTATTGTTTTTTTTTTTTTTTTTTTTTTTTTTTATTTTTTTTTATTTTCATTAAATATGTCTAACCACAAAGTGACTGCTTTCTATCAAAATAAAAGATTAAAAATATATTACAATGAGGTTCATAAGCTTCAATAAGTTATTCCAAAAATTGAATAAAATATGATTCGTTAAGATTTAAGAGGTGCAAAGTTATGGTGATACATTTTTCAATGACTTTTAGTTTAACAAAATCTTTTTTTTTAATGCTCTAAATTACTTTCACGTATTCTCACATTTATCAATCCACATAAAATGACGTGTGCTTGTACTTCTGCGGTGGGTTCAAATATGTGTGCGAATTTTAATGCCTATAATTAGTTTCATTTGAGTACATGCACTTCATGCAGTATGAAAATGCATATAAATTTAAACCCATTATCTGATCCGTTTCATGGATCACTGTTAACTTATAGCCATATAAAAATAATTTAATTTTCAACGGTTTGAAGAACTGCAATGTGAATTAATGGAAAGTGATATAAAAAAAACAGTTACCCAGTTAAAATATTCACTGTGAAGAGATTTATATATAGTAAGTGATTATAACATATGTATGTGGAGAAAAAGTAAATATAAATAAAAACATATAATCCAATTTGTGAAAGAGCAAAAACCTTCAATAATGTATACGCCAACGGAACTATTACTAGCTCAAAGCGTCAATACTCATCACAAGTAGCGGAGATTGGAAAAACTTTTTTTTCAAATATTTTAGTTATTATTATCTTGTCCAAACCCACGCGAAACCAATACGTAAAATTAACCTGAAATAAAAATAATAATAGTAATAATAATCGGATAATTAACATAGCTATTTTTTGTGAAAAATCACCTCAAGGTGCTGAATTATAAATATTTCCTCTTAGGGTATATCTTATTATGTACATACAAATACAGAATCATACTTATTTGGGAGGTTATTCCAGATTAACACATTAGATTTTAATCATCGACAATATATATACCACTGTTTAATATAAAAAATACCAACATGTATCGTCATCAGGAAACACAGTATACTTAAAAATAATGACGAGTATAGACAAATGATAAAAAGAAAAATAATAATGTAAGAATAGGCAATTTACAACATAAAGAAACATTAACATTAAACGGTAAAAGTAGGTAGGTAAATAAATAGAAATTATAGAAAAATAATTCTAAAATAAATTTGAATATATCTCTTAAATTTATTTTCATATTAATATTAATAATAATAATTTTTTTTTTTTTTTAATTTCTACCATAAATTTGTTATTCAATGTTTTATAAATATTTTTTATTAGCATTTTTGATTAATTACTTACCTACTTTAATTAATTTTCGTTTATGTTTATAATTAATATATTCTTAAATTATTGTTCTAATTTTCATCATTTGCCAATATTTGAAATTATTTTTTAGTATTCATATATTCCTGAGGTTGACAGAATTGATGTCGAAACATATAGAGATATTCATTTATTTTCATAAAAGTGGTGTAAACAAAGTACACTTTGAATGACTTAATTTTTATTTTATTATTCTACAATTTTTACATTATTATTTAATTACTTATCTACTTTCGTTACTTATTGTTATTTTTGATTATGTTTTTATGTTACGGTCTATTCTTACAATATTATTTGTCCATACTTGTCATTATTTTTTGGTATACTGTGTATCCTGTTGAGGAAAGCTTCGCCTTCGAAACATGTTGATATTTTTATATTAAACAGTGGTGTAAACAAAATAATTCTTATTAATTTCATTAATAATGAATCCACAATATAATTACGCACCTATTGAAGAAAATATATATTTCGATGATTATATAGTTTTTTCTTGGGAAGATATGATTTTGCACGCACAGGACACTAGATTTCCTCCAAATTCCTGTAATTCATACTGCTTTTGGGCAACGGAATTTTAGGTACTTTGAGATAAGAATTTAAAAAATTCTTCCGGTTAACATAAAAAAAATCTGATTCACGAAAAATATTATTTATTAAAAAATTATTCAATTAAAAAGTGAATAATTCATAGGTCTTTTACAATTATGAAATAATTTGCAAACTTACTGTCTCAACACAGGCTAGCCTGAGGCGAGTTATCTGAAACTTCAACTATAACTGTTATTATATTATTTTCTATTTTACTTTATGAATCACTGTACACTTACATTATTATATTATACATGTCTTTTAGTTATAGTTAAATTTAATTACAATAAGAGTATTATTATTTTTATTATTATATTAGAGAACACCGCAGACATCATGATATTCTAGTTACTGTTTTATTCATTATATATATTATTTAACCGTGAATTTTTCCAGTGAAGTATTTTTTCTTTTGTGGAAAACAGATGGTTCATTTAAAATGCATTTCTTTAATTCGAAACGTTTTACCGCAGGTAAGAGATTAAAGTCTGTATTCTCCCTTATCTGGTGGAAATACACCACCACCGCGACTACGTGAGACGATTTAAAAGTCAGATTAACAGTTCTAGATTGGCGAAAGAATTGTAAAAGACATGGTGTGTTGCCATATATTGTTCTCGGAAAATTAGATTTCTATAAGTGGTCATGAGAAAATGTTGCATGAAATCTTTCCCCTGGAATAACAAAGTTCCATCTGCTAGTTGCATGAAACTGAGGCATTGAGGTTGAAAGTTTCAATCCCGAATAAAATAATAAAAAAATGACATTTATGAAAAAAACTGAATATGAAAAAAAAATTGTAATTGAATGTATTAACATTCTGCATAAAAATCGTCGCATTTACCAAAAAAATAAATATAAAAAATAAAACAGATAGAACACTGTTGCTTTGAAAATCGACTAAAATAGGACGAACGGGGTTTTGTATAACTGTTGCTTAGTTTATTTTTGGTTAAATGCCATGTTTATTAATATCTTTTTACATTCTTAAACGTAAAGAAAAATCACGTATAAAAAATTATGCATATTTACTTTTCACATTTTCATGAAACCGAGAAATGTGAATAATCTACAAATGACAGTACTTATCTGCTATAAATCCATGATATTTTATTGAATATATGCTGATTTAGAATTATACATTAATTGACACAGATTGTTAAACGAATAAAAAATTGAAGTTATGTATATTTTTTAAACTACGAATTAAACACAAAAATAATTATTGAAGTTATATTAACTCTAAAACAGATATTGAAAAGGTTGAAAAAAATATATATCACGATGTTCTCAAAACAGTGATGTTTGCACTATATACCCAAAATAAATATTTACCAGTGTTATGCTTAACTGTAAGATGACTAATAGGTAATAAACCGAAAATAGAGTGACGATAGTATCATTGCGGCATCGCGTTAAAAATAAATGACGAGTGCCCGTGGGTACATAGAACGATTCCTCGTACTTTCATCTCAGGTGATCCCTCACAGTTGTATAATCGAAGCCGCCCCGTGGTTTTGCAATGCCATTGCGTAAAGCTTCCAGCTATGCTTAATGTAAATGTTTTGAATGTGAACCTCGGATATTATCAAGAATAATGGCAGCCTTATTTAAGAATAATAGACACTTGCGGTTATTTTACTGTGTGTTCAATATACGGAATCGTGTTGTTTTGCATGCACATAAATTTAACGTGTTTCCAGCCAGATGTGTTAAGGTTTATTTGAAACCGTTTAAAGGCATTTACTTTAAAACAGGCATTGGTTGGTGGTATCTGTCCTGATTTATAATACGTATATTATGATATTTTAAAACATTTTGAATTTGTAACTTTGCAATGTTTTAAAAATAATAATGTGTGAATTGAATCCTGCTTTGATTTTTCCTTTAGATAAACCACATACCCATTCTGACAATGTAAGCGGTCGTAAACTTCATAGAGCTTTAAGCTCTTATTAATATAAGCTCACCATATTGAGCCCCCGATGTTTCACTTTTCTGAACGATTGCCTCACGTTCGGTTTTCCACTACCTTTTACAATCCATCCCATGCCGACTTACGTCTGTAGCCTAGTGAGACTTTGGTCTGTTTGGTATAATGCGGCCTGTTCTTAGTATCAACTCGAGCTTAAGTAAAACTATCTTCAACTTCAGAAAGCTTCTACACAAACATAGGCAAAGAGCTTAAAAGTGCCAATGCGGTGTACCGATTCTGGGAAGATATCTGGCATAGCAGGTTAAATTTCACGGAGCAGCACTCTTCATTCAAACGATTTCATTATATTTGCCGGACCTTTCCAATGTAGACGCTAATGCCTTCTCTTTGTGATTCCCCTTTACATGTTTTAAAGGCTATGAAAAAGCAATCGTTCTAAAATTAAATATTTAATATCTTAAATAGTCAAATTTGTATATTTTTCAAAACATACACGAATGACATTCATCTACGAATGACATTTACTTTCGGCATAAATAAGATTTAATTTCTATAGCGCAGTTTTGTGAAGGTTCACCTCAACTATGTCAAATTATATCAACTATGTCAAAACTATATCAATATAACAGATAAACGGAATAAATCGAATGTTCTGGAATTTTTTTCAGGCTTTGCACAGGTGCCAAAGTGATTGATGATGCTAGTTCCTTGGAGTAGGGACCTTTCATTAAAATACAAGCAGGACAAACATTGCTTTCCCACCACATGTCTAAAATCTAAACTATTGTAATGGGTCCGTTAAAATAGGGAAATACAAGGGCGGTTCAAAAAGTTTGCAGAACTGACTAAAAAGATATTGTTCAGGGTAAATAGGAAAATATTTAATCATTGAAGAAAATAATATTAACATAACCTAAATGAAGGATGAAACCGGACAAAACGACAGAAACTAAAAAGATTTCAGCCGCATCTGGGACTCGAACCCAGATCCTCTGCCTATCCGGGGTAACGGTCAACCGACTTAGCTAATGTGACCAGTTCAATTTGTGTCATCTTCATCGATATCATATCTCAAATTCAAGATTTGTGAATATTATTTTCCATTTTTAATTTCAATTTTGGCAGCTATTTTTAATGATGTTTAAAAAGTTCTACCCGAACTCAATTGCAAACTTAAGCAGTGTCTAGGATTAAAATCCAACTTTTTATTTAAATGAGACATCTATTCATTTTTTATAAAAGTCTAAAGAATTCAATTTTTAATTATTAGTTATTTTTATTGAGATTTAAAAACCTCATTTTAATATTTAATCAATGGAGATAATAATATTAACATAACCTTAATGAAAGATGAAACGGAAAATATTTGTTTCATTGTCAAGACTAATTTATTTCTATCAACAATGTTGAAATGAGTGTCATTGTCAGTGTCATCGGTTGTGCGATTTTCAAAAATCGATGTATTTTATACCTATACATTTTTCATATGCAAGAAATCACTCCCCTGCATATCATATTTTCAATTGTGTCTAGAGATAAAAGTTGAAGAGGGTCTGGTTTCGTAATTTTGGGGTATGGTAAAAGACTTGAAAGTCAATTAAATAAATTTTAGTGACTGTTTGTATCGATGAATGAGCCATGATCGGGTTAGGGTAACATTAATATTCTTTATTGATTGTTCTCCCCCTTTCATATAGAAAATAAGAAAAATATTGAGCAATCATAAAATTCAAGTCAATTCTTGGACTGACAATGAACCGGGGCTATAATTTATTGGAAGGCCTATCTCCTCCCTTAGTCCATGGATTAGATTGTTCTTTGAACCTTGTTTAGTAATAATAAATAACAAGTCATCAAAGGTTACAAAAGGTTTATTACGGTCTATCGTGGCTAAATACTCGTTTGATATTTGAGATCGTTCCATTCCTACAAAACTATTGGTACCCCTAAATTATCAGTTAAAATTAAATGTGTCTTCTTTATCGACATGCCTTAAGCCTTTACTATTTTATGGACATTCACTCGTCTGTCACTCAATACCATAACACGCAGTTCAGGAATATTTTCTGCTGTAACTAACGTCGAATGCCTGCCACCGCGGGGGTAATCTTCGATGAATGTTCTGCCTCTTCTTAATTCAGCAGTTCATTTTGTCACTATGAAATGGACAGTTGGGAGGTCACCATATAAACTGAGCATTTATTCAAAAAATTGCGCAGTGTTCTAGCAACACAATGGTAAAAAATCAAAACTCAATAATTTTAAATTTTATTATCTTAAAAAAGGCAAACACATCCCATTCGAACTCCTGTCAAAACTAAACTAAGAATACTTATAATATAATACAAAAATACTTATTACTATTTAAAACGTCGTCTATATGTCAGTTCTACGAACATTTTGAGCTCCTTATCTTTGATAGACAATCAGGTTGCTCGTTTCAGCGCAGGCTTAAGAGGTATTTTAAAGAATGTAGGGGCCCCAAGTGGCTGCCAAACTCAACGGTAGGAATGCACCATTGCTTACGCGACTCTTTACTTATCACGAAATATCATACATTTATTTGTCAATGTTACATTTAGAATTCAGATTGTTTTATCTGATTTGAAGTTTTTTTGTTGTTAAAGGTTTTCTATTTATTGGGAAAACAATAATCCCGCACTAAAGTCTAATCACAGAAATAACAAAGCCCGCTCTAAGCCGGCCGATTCCAGCAGTGAGTCTCCGAGTCTCTCACCGCAGCCAGCGTCCATTTGGTTAGGAATGCAGGCATTGGAATAATGATTTCGTTACTCGGGTGACGAACATTTCAAAGAGGATTTGCAACCTTAAGCCCCAGTGGGGGCGACCCTTTTAGCGGATTACAGGCGCCAAACTCAACTGGATGTTCATACGTTATAATATTACGGTTGTATATTTATGGTAGACGGGCGTTGCTTCGTACTACAAGGTGCTATATATGCTGTTTGCCAAGGTCGCACAAGAAAGTAGCCTTTAAAGAAAAGATAATTAAGGTTGTTTATTTATTTAAATGCCGTAAAACTACCACACTTATATATCAGAAAAATAAATCCAAAGCTCCACAGGTACAAGTCAAATCATTTTAAAGTTTTAATGCATTTGTGCACGCAATAGTCCCATGATACAGTATACCACTACACAATCAAGAATCTATTTAAAGTGATTTTACTGTAAAAGACAGGAAAATAACTTTTAAAATTCGAAGAAATGTCGGTTAGTGACATCTGAAGCATTAACAACTATCATACGCAATTGAATTGTACGAGAGCTCTCGTGTATTCATTTTTTAATTCACGGTAATTACTTTCAGATGGCAACGTCATTTCCAATATGAACTATGGGACTTTGAAAAATCAATTTTCTGTCTTACTGTCGGTAATGGAGCTAAGATTAAAGTACTTGTAGTTTGAAAATTATGCGCTTATTTTTTGGTTTTGGTATTAAAGGTTCACATTATTTGCAGTGCCGCACTGGATATCCATGGTAAAAGCATTATACACAATAGAATGGAGTCACCCGTCAACTCTGTTGGAAAAAACGTAAAATAACTTCTCCCCGCCGGCGCTCGGTTCAAAACTCATAAAAATGAACAGTACTGATTGCTAAATACCATTAAAATCAATTTACTAACGACTCGACTACAAATTTACGATATGTATACTAAAATAAGTAATAAAATAAAAAGTTCCCCGCCGGCCGGGAAATAGCGGGCGGGAATGGACATTGAACCAGCGATGGGTGGGTGCGGGGTGGGCCAAAACCACCGGAAGCCAGGCCAGGAATGAGTTCGGCCTTTTATTTCTATAAGATCCCACTGTATGTTTTATTATTTATTGAAAAGTTTAAAAACTATATATATATATATATATATCTCACACACTCTTAGAATTTGTTTTTCGTAAACTGGGGTAAGTATTGTGATGAAGCCTAAAAATTGTATATCACTATTAGAATAAATACGGAGTTGCTAGTTCGATCTCATTGGCTTATGTAATTCTTACTATATTTCCAATTAGGCCAATACATTAGTTTAATATAAATAATCTTAAATGCATTTTAAAGTTTAAATGCATTTTCCTGAAAACATTGTCATTCACATATGCGTCACTGTTCTCCTGGGGGTGTGACATCTTTAAGTATGTACAAGCAATCATTTTAAAGAGAGTTAATGGTTCAAACTGATTCAAAAAAGTTTGTAACACCTGCTCGCAGACCCCTCTTACCCCGTAGTTTTTTATAACCTTTTTTATGTGATACTACATAAGAGTCCCAACTGCTTCCAACCGTCTGGAGCCAGTGGGACTATGGCATCCTTAATTGAGGTATGTTGTGAGGCTGAAGGGATTGAGGAGGAGAAGGAGATGGGGAAAGAAGAAGGTGGAAAAGTACCTTGCTATTCAGATTTGGTCACCAAATACGACCAAAGCCATTTCAAGCAACATTTCGTTTCTGAATGGGGGTCTTTTACCAGGGCGATGCCGATAGAATCTACCACTCTGGAACATTCGGCAAATACTACAGTACTACATATTACTTAAAATGAATAAATTGTGAAATAACACAATTTAATCAAATAAAATTTACTGCAGTAGTAATACGATACAGTACACCACCTAAAAAGTGAGATATCTTTAAAATGATTTACCTGTGAATAATGAATATATATGTCTATTATATATTAGAGGTATGTGAGATGATCATTTATGGCAATGCGCACTCGAAGTGAAATAACACAAAACTGCGCTATATAAATGCTTTGTTATTATTATTATTATTATTATTATTATTATTATTATCATATCATAAGTATGGACCTGTATAATATAATATGCCTGTACATAAAATTAATAAATTTAATTTAATTTATTACGTAAATTTAATTTAATTTATTACATAAATTTAATTTAATTTATTACATAAATTTAATTTATTTAATTACATAAATTTAATTTCTTTAAACGATTGATATTCACTTTGTGGGGTCATTATCTACCTTTGACTAACCTAACATTATATGAAAATTTCATTTCAAATGCACTTGCCAATAAACAACAAGTTGATTCCATATATACAGACTTTAGTAAGGCGTTTGATAAAGTCTGTCATAAAATTCTCATTAATAAACTTTTGAATCTTGGCATTAATGGGAAACTATTATCCTGGTTTGAGAGTTACTTACTTGGGCGTCAGTTAACTGTCTGTATCAATGATCACTCATCATACACGTTCGAAGCTACCAGTGGCGTACCCCAGGGTTCGCATCTTGGTCCCATACTTTTTAATTTATTCATAAACGACGTAACAAACATATTCACATTTATTTATTTATTTTTGACGCTATGCAAATCATCGAAATATTAATATTATTATAAGAAGCCAATTTTTCAAAGCTCTGTGTCCTGGCTAGGCTTGGCGTGGATTTAATTTTCAAAAATGTAGGATGTAATGTAGGAAATTAGAGAACGTCAATTACATCAAGCCAGGCCGGGACATTAAATAAAATTTAATTAAATTAAATTAAATTAATTAAGTTTAATTTAGTTTAATTAATTTAATTTAATTAATTTAATTTTATTAATTTAATTTAATTAATTTAATTTAATTAAATTAAATTGATTAAATTTTATTTAGTGTCCCGGCCTGGCTTGATGTAATGTTGGCTGGGTACGGAGGCGGCTGATAGAAATATAATTGTTCCGCAGTCGAAACTTACCGTCGGCGATTAATGACCGTTTAATGGTAATGCCGCTCAGGAGCAACGCTAATAAAATCCTGGAATAGCCCGCGAGAGCGCCCTCGCCGTATCGCCCGGGGACATAAATCAAAGCGCTACGAAGTGTAGTACACGGTACAGGGTCTGCGTCGGGAGGTCACCGAATGTTGGTTTTCTGAGATTTTTTGGCGAATTTTAAAGTGCATAGAATTATAAAAAATACCAAAACACAAATAATACCAAGGAATTGTAAAGTTCATGCCGCATGTGAAAACTGTAGCTAATTCTCATCAGATCGGGGTATTTAAAATGGCGTCGTGGTAATTCAAGACACGTATAATCGGACCACTTTTTAACCGTGATATTAAAACCTAATCTAACGTATCCTAATTAATATTTTTTTAATTAAAATAAATATTGGATGAAAAAAATTATTACAACTAACCTAATCCAGCCTGATTAATCATGTTTTATTATTAATTAGTAAAACAAATTACTGAATTTAATCTAACCTAACCTAATTAACCATTTAAAAAATATATTTTTTAATCATTAGAAATAAAAAAAAAATGCTTAGGTTAGGTTAGATTAGGTTTTCGAGCAAGCTTTTTTCGTGCTCTTAATGAGTTTATCATTTTTAAAAAGTGTGCCGATTCATACGTGTTGAATTATCCGGTCACCATTTAAAATATGACGTCGTTATTATTTATTATATATAATTCTTTTTATTGCATGAAGGATATTATTTAAAACACAAAGAATTTTGATAAATTTAGGAACAATGTTATCAAATATATTTCATTGTTTAAGAACTATAATGGCGTGCCTTTTAAGAAATTGTTTTTTCCTGTGGCAAGTCGAGCAGTCGGCAAACAAGTGGAAATAAAAATGCCTCTAAGAATGAATTGGTTGGATGTATCAATTAAAATTAGAAACATTGTCAATAAATTTTCCAAAAATACCATGTGTGTGTCGAAATACGTTGGATCTGAAGTTGAAGATATAGCTCAGTGATTAGAAAAGGCATCAGCATAGCAGAGGGAGGGAGCAGTAACCCCTTTTATTTTGTGTTTTTCTAATACATTTGATATTCAAATTGTCACTGCTTAAAATTATTTATTTACGGTAGTGCTTTTTAACTGGTGATATTCGGCATGACGATCAGTGCATTTTAATGAAATGTAAGAAAAATTTACACATAATGCACTTTATGGCCCGCGAACCAACTATTGAGCCTCTCTGATTTATGCTAACGTAACGCTATCTGCTGGGTGAGCAAACCTCTTGTTTGTGAGTCTGCGATAGTGCTATAAGGAATATTCATTTGGTTGAAATCTTTATTTATAAGCGTAAATAAGATGAATTTCATTTCACTTTTATTTATATAGGCATTCAAACAAAATACGTAATGATGAAATTAATTCAAAACACAAAATAATTATTAAAGTGTTTTTTTTTAAACACAAATTGGTAGTTTAAGATCTGAATGAAAATCAATCAATTAAATTAAACCATTACATATACTGGGTTATCAAAAACTCCGCTACAGTGTACAATTATAATATTTCAGTTGTAGCAAACAGGGTTAACTTTTTCAAGTTATTAAATTGTATATTAAATGAAAAAAACACAATTTGTTCATTTAATATATAATGTCACATCGAAAAAAAAATTTAATTGTATTCAAATGTTACCATGTATAAAAGAGTAAAAAAAAAAAAACCTTTGTAATAAATCCTTATCCATATAATTTCTTCAAACGATTGGTAACTTTATGGCGTCAATATTAATGAAATAATTAAAAATGTACTTTGTTTACACCACTTTTATAAAAATAAATAAATATCTCTATATGTTTCGATAGCAATGCTATCATCCTCAGGAATATATGAATACGAGGATGATAGCATTGCTATCATCCTAAGGAGTATATGAATACGAGGATGATAGCATTGCTATCGAAACATCTAGAAATATATTTTTATTTTTATAAAAGTAGTGTAAAAAAAGTACATTTATAATTATTTAATTCCTTTTCCATATGTTTAGTTTTGAATACTATTAAACAAAAGCCTCTTTACCGCCACTAAAAAACAATTCTAACAATATTGGATGTACAACTACAACCAATTTATTAGACCGTTTCAAAGACGTTGTTCCTTTGTATTGTTTTCTTGAAATAAAGTGTAATTTTACACCCTTGACGATGTATTTCATTGGTAATCTGAGACTTATGAGGACAATTCCAGGGGATCAGTTCCATCTCATCTCTTACGTGTCCTATTATCGGCATTATATCTTGGCGGTACCTTTGTTTTGAACCCTTCAAAGGTTTGAAGTCTTTGACAATCACATAAAACGTGATTTCCCGTTATGTTTACAGACAAACTATTCGATAACGTTCTCAAATATATCTTCAAATGAAAGAAGAATTTAGCTGGACTTTACAAAAATAGCTACTCTCGAACATAATAGGACGAAAAAATATATTTTATGAAATAAACATAAAAATCTTTATAAAACTGATCGTTTAATTTATATTCTGTCTGTCTATAAAAAAACATATTGAATGAGCAAATAATTTCGAAGCATTACGGCTCTGCAAAACAGAATTTCTATGGATATATTACAAATATCCCTTAAAAACTGGAGGTTTTGTGTACTTAAAAAATATTTTTACTTTTAAAGATAATATCTAATCAGTCTACGGGCTGAAAATGTAATTATATGAAATTCCCTCGATAGAAAAAAATCGTGAACTATAGTGTTTGTTCTGTTATTTAACATGTTATAGGTTTGAAAAAATCATAAAGTTTCTTTAAATGCTACTTAAGACATTCGTCTTGAGATTTTTGATCTATCTTAAGTTGTGTTTTATTAATATTTTTAGAATTGTCACTTACGTCCATTTATTCTAAACGCTCTTCACATTGGCTCGCTCTTTCTATCTTTCGAATGATCATATCTGCCTTTCAACAGCGGTCAGGCGGGATTCAGAACAGATGCTAGACAGACCTCTTGCCTAAATCTAAATTCTCGGAGATTAATGCGGAGCCTTAAACAAATTTCTAGGAATTCAGTATAGGAATAAAAAAAGTTAGAAATCAGTTCGTCAGCGCATTATTGAAGATATTTACAAATTATTTATATTCAAAGGTAGCGTAATTGACATCTCATAACAACCATTTTTAATGGTTTATAATATTTTATTTTATTGTATTTATTTATTTTAGAAAAAAAAACAGTACACGCATAAATTACAAGGTTTTAGAAAATTATTACAAGGATCGGTACCAATGAAATGTCTATAATATCTATTAAGTAGTTATATACATTTTATCGGGCGGGTACAAGTACAATTCTAGGGAATGATACATGGTAAAAATAAAAGAAAAGCATATGGAAAAAGTGAATATTGTGTAAGTGTATGTGCCTGTGTATGTATGTGAGTATGTGTGCGTGTGTGTACGTGCGTGTATATGTACCATTGTGTCTGAATAGTGCTATCTACTGGAGAGTTGTGATTGCGCATTGATGTTATGAGTAATATTTTTCTTAAATGACGGTAGGGAGTCAAAAAAATATGTCGTCGTCTACATGTTTTGTTGACATGAATTAAAATCAAATAAGAGACATATTTTGTCCAAGTTAACCTTTTTCAAAAGTTCTCATCTACATATTCATCTGTTCGTGACATTTGTCATGTACTTTGTCATTTGTTATATCGAAGATTGAAGATATCTTTGAGGAATCTATAAAAAAAAACATCTCTACATTCTTTACCGCCATCGCAGATCAAAGCGATTTTCGGAAAACCACGATGGCCCAAAGAGAAATACAATATTTTTAAAAAGTACTGGGTGAAACGGCTTTTGTTGGAAAATTTGCGAAAACGTATTTACAAAATGACAGTCTTGTTATTTAGACTAGACAAAGCCCGATACAAGTGGCTCGCCAAACCCTTGAAGCGTCCTGCCCATGATCACTGCAAGATGGATCCGGAAACTAAAACAATCACGTGGCGTTGTCATGTGGGTCTCACTTCCGGAGGCCGGAAACGGAAGCTCGCCGGTCTGAGAGCCTTAAGCCCACCCATCATGTTTGGGCGTAAATAATAATATCAAAC
This sequence comes from Halesus radiatus, assembly GCA_022606495.2. Taxonomy (NCBI): domain Eukaryota; kingdom Metazoa; phylum Arthropoda; class Insecta; order Trichoptera; family Limnephilidae; genus Halesus; species Halesus radiatus. Next base: position 662,798 of record JAHDVE020007712.1, read on the forward strand.
AAGACCGACTGAACAGAAGCAGTGTTCGAAAAGAGGACTCCTTTTTACGCAACAGATTCGATGAACCTTTGTCTCAATTTTTATTCAAAATATTTCAATTAAATTAAAGGACCAAAATGAGGGAAATAATGAGACTCATTTTGACGGATTTCGAAATGGAACCAAACTATTTTGATAGTTACATTATTTCAATAACATGGGAACTACATATCAATAAGTGTTGAGAAGAATCATTTTAAAGAGATTCTTGCTTGTGTAGTGGTGTACTGTATCCTAGGACTTCTCCGAGGTAAGGGCGGACTATGGGAATGTTAACTATTCCTAAACAATTTGAACCACTATCGGTGAGCACCACCGCACAAGCAAGACCGTCTTTAAAATGATTAGCCTGTAGGTGCACCACTACATGTGCGTGTGCTACACATGTTTATTGATTGATATATGATAATAGTGATATACACAAAGTTACTGTGTTTTAACAACTTCCTAATATTACAACTGAGAAAAAAATGATGAAAAAATTAGTTAATGCTGTAAATGTTGGCTTTTATAATATATTTATTAGGTAATCAAAGTAAAATAATATCATAATGAATACGTAATGGCTTAATCTTACACCTATCCTGAAATATCAAAAATATTTATCAAAACAATGACATTATAAACAAAAGTATTAGTGGAATTTCGTTTACCATAATACGGGCATGTGCCTAGTTTGGTAGTTGAAAAAATGTTAACTCTCTACCCAAAATTATAAATTGGTATAAAAAAATTCATCCAACTGAAAATCCGGGGAAGAAATAGTTGAAAACATGATAAATGAACTAGCTGCACCTTAATGACTTATAAACTTGTGCATTCCAACGAGTTTTTAGATGATTTAATGTTTATTAAATGTAAAAATAAAAAAAATGTCTGCAGTTAAGCTGCATATGGCAGCTTTGGATGACTACTCTATTTTGTCAGTGTAAAAAAAATATTAGTCTTCATTAAAACGCTGTTAAACCACGTAGGTAAAGGAACGAATATCCAAAAAAATCCAAAAGTAAATCGTAATACATGTAGAGTGGGAGTATATAAATTTTGACAATGCATTTGTTATACACGCGGCCCGCCCCTAGAGCGCAGAGTACCCTGAACAACAAAACACCTCCATTTGCAAAAGCTAAGACTGACAGAGGTAGCGCCATTGTAGCGCGTTGTCAAAAGTGCGCGAAAAATGCTTAGCGAAGTCTGAAGTGTTTCGCGGCGAGATGGCGTCTAATGCTCCATTTTCGGATGCGGAACCGCTCGAATGTGGAACGAATTGCAATTCAAATCTTGCCGCCCGTAAGAAATGGGTTGGGTGATGATGGAAATTATTTCCGCATGACTACCGATGAAATAAGCTCTCATTCAAATGCATAAAAAACTACTTTGAGTTGTGTAACTAGATAGGTATTTTTATTGCATTAATCGTATTTTCAATTCAACGATTCTGGATAGACGATGCGAGATTAAACACGTGCATATGTTTAACGGTCGTAAGGTTAAGTCATAGATCAACTCCACTAGTAAACTAAAATCATCATGAGAATGGAAAATCATCACGAGATGTGTAAAAAACAAATGCTAGTCTATGATCAAAAAATATTCAAAAACTGTGTGTATAAAATACCTAATCTTTTGAATTAAATGAAATGCACTTTGTATGAATCTACTTTTATTTTGTATATATGTCAACTAGTTTCGATTCTGCTGAATGAAGATTTAGTCACGATGAAGATCGGGACTAAAAAATATTCAATATATTTTGTTTGTTTGTTTATTATTATGAAAATCCCTTATATTTTGGTCGATGAGTAAGATATTTTCTTACTTATAAAGGCAGTTGTATCGTAAGATTTATATAAACACATCTTAATTAATCTGAAAAATATAGGAATACGTACTAGCTCAGCAGGATGTTGATTTAACGACTAACAACATATACCTAAACATCAAAATATGTGTTCAGAAATGTTAAACTTGTTCGCTTCTTGTATTTAGTTTCTCAGAATAGAAAATCTTGTTGGCAATTATTATTCGTACAAGAGAAAACATCAGTGCTTGTAATAACTTTCACAAAACACCAGCAGAGGATTTACCTACACTGATATTATGCACCTACCTATATTTATGCATGTAAAAAATAATAAACAGTATAAAGTTTTATCAGTGTATTGATCATTGTTTGGTTCTACTCTCAGCTTAGTTTCATCTTAATTTTTCTCAGTAATAAAAATAACTAATCTGATATGTCCCACTCATCAACACGATAATACGAATTTGTTTTAGTATGAAAACAGTGTTTTCTAGTCATATTTATTTTCTCAATAAGTAGGAACAAAGATTGAGTAACTGGAAAAAAAAACATAACAGAACACTCTAAAATTAGGTAATATTTTTTTTTTTTTGTATTGCTTGGGCATTTAATATGTAACAATTCCTAGGCATTTTGTTTGAAGAGTTTATTTCACATTGTATTTTCTTCGCTAATTATATTTTAAACGGTGTTTTTAAAAAAGCTAGTTAAGGACACGGACGTTTCGAAAACGGTAGCAAATTTTTTAAATTACATAATAAATTAAATAAAGTCTTCAAAACAAAATAGTTTGTGTTAGGTTTTTTTTTGTATTGCTTGGGCATTTACTATGTAATAATTCCTAGGCATTTTGTTTGAAGAGTTTATTTCAAAATGTATTTTCTTCGCTAATTATTTTTTAAAGGGTGTTTTTAAAAAAGCTAGTTAAGGACACGGAAGTTTTGAAAACGGTAGCAAATTTTTTAAATTACGTAATAAATTTACTAAACTCTTCAAAACAAAATAGATTATGTTAGGTTTTCCTTAAATTTTCTTTGATAACGTGTTGCCACAGAACCCGAAGCTTGATATTATTTGAATTTCACAAATAATAATTAACACTTACGCGTAGTATGATAATCATCAATTATGAAGGCTCTACATAACACTGTGGAATAATCATTAAGCTGGTAGCATAATATAATGATCACGTTTCTATAGAATCTGTAATCAAGGCTCGATACAGTGATTACATGAGCGGGCTTATCTGCTTATGTGACGAGTAAAATCAATTAAAGCCTAGGCTAATCGAACAGTACTGCAATAACGAATATCCGCGTAAAGTTTTCCCCGATGGTAATTATTATGACGCCAATCATTAGTATAAACACACTAGATATATATTTCCTTTAAAACTAAACAAAATTTGCTGGAATATTATTATTGTTGTCACGTTACGGTACAGTACCGATTTTGTGCTCCTAATATCATGTGACTGAAAGTGTGCACATTTCACGAATCCAAGGATCAAACGTTATTACTGTTACGGACTTTAAATAAACAGATCGTCCGATTTATAGTTGAGATTTAAGTTATTGTCGAAGTGACAACAGGTTACCTTTTAAAACTGTGCGATAAAAACCGGAGATTTTAATATCCAAACAGACATTTTCAAAATGCCAAAACGACCATCATGTTAAAATAAAAGTGAATGACTTGAACCGTTGGTAAGTTTTAAAACCGAATCATGCATTTTATTTAAATATCAATGAGGAGATAACTTCTGGTTAAAGCACATTAAAAGGCACATATCTGGACAAATATAAGCAAATCATTAATTTCGGAAATATACGAGTATAAAAAATGTTTTATTAATCAAATCACATTAAACCACAATGTACCTGTTTTCACGAACATGGAAACATAAAAAAAATAGTGCTTGTAACAGTTATAAAAGAATTATCGCCGTGATTAGTTGCAATAAAATTGGCACTCACCACTGTGAGAGCAAGTGTGTTCTCCATCAAAGCCGCGCCGCATCCTATGAAGGATACTATCATGACCATGACCGAAGTGACAATCAGGATATAGATGCCGATGTAGTACTTCTGGATCTCCAGCACCCTAATCCATTCGTTGAAGCCAGGTTCAATGCGTATCCACAGAGACAGGCCGAAGACGGCAGCTCCGAGAAGCTGAAATTAGAGACAACAAAATTTTAAAAACTTTACGTAAAAAAATTTTTTTGCTTGGGATATAGTATCTCCAACGGGAAATTATCATCGATCTTTGCGAAACACTGATTAAAATAGGTACAATTTAAAATTCAACAACCGAATGAAACGCCGTAGCCGGCAACCCTCGGTAAATGAATAATATGTAATTTAGCTTTTAGCTATTGTTATGAATGTTTAAATTTTACAAAAACATTTATATCTCGTCAGTTAAAGCAATGTAAATACTTGACTAGACAAAAATAATCGAAGAAAAATACGTTGAACAATTTTTAAAAAATTAAGCCTACTATTTATATGGATAAATCTCAGCACAGCGGTTAACCACAATTGTAACGTCTGCAGGTAAAAATCAAATCATTACTGTAATTCTAGTAATATTATTATATTGATGGCCTCCATGGTCGAGGGGTAAGGCTCTCGACTACGAATCCGAAGGTCGCGGGTTCAAATCCCGGCGTGCGCAAGTAAATTTTATTTAATCAAATTTGTGTTGTTTCACAATTAATTAATTTAAAAATAATATATACTATATTTGCGCACGTTCCAGAGTGGAAGATACTCTCAGTATCGCCCTGGTGAAGAAGCATCATTCAGAATTGAAACGTTGCTTGAAATGGCTTTTAGCCGTGTTTGGTGACCAGATCTGAATAGCCAGGTATTTCCCAACCCCATCTTCCCCTTCTCCTTCCTCTTTCCAATACCTGCAGCCTCACAACATTCCCCAATTGGGAATGCCATAGTCTCACTGGCTCCAGACGGTTGGGAGCAGCTGCGACTCTTGTGCGGTATTCATATAAAATTTTTTTTTATTGAAATTGATTTGATTACATTACTTTCTGGAATCATTTTCAATTTTAATTTAATATTATATTTTATACTTTATTTTGTATAAACCACCATTTAATTGAATTGATTTTTTGTCCGCTAAGATTTTCGCTTTTAATATATATACACAAAAGAGAGAGAGAGAGAGAGACTATACGAAGAGAGAAAGTTTAGCTTTTATTTAACTTTTTTTCAGTGACCATATATTTTAAAACAAGAACGAAATATTGTAACAATTTTTATTATTTTTTCTTTTATTGAAAATTTTTGTTACATAATTACATTTTGAGTTTGAAAATATGGTAAAAATTAAATATGTAAACATAAAAAAAAACTATGTGGACATAAAAAATGTGTGGACAAAGGCAAAGCCTGTGTGTGGGTATTATAATAGTTTTTTATCACATTTCTATGGCTTATGTGAACGTTTTAAATTAAACCATAATAAAATCGACGAAGGAAAGCGGGTGATATTTTAAATCCAGAGAAAATATTTCAACATCTATCACATTACCTCATTTTAACCATTTAGAGAAAATTCACTTCCGCCTCCACCACTGCGTCATTATGAAAAATACAGGAAGTTGTCATTAATCCGATATGAAACCTTAGCTCGGCGGATATTGTGCGGGGAACAATGGCTGAATGGGTATGCGCCACCACATACGTTATTTCACTCTGCCTTATTTGTCAACGTCCTAGACGCGAGATTGTCGTAAGAATTTCCGCCGGAAACGAAGCATCATGGCGGTAAAAATAATGTCATTACCGTTGCTGCGGTATTTCATTTACCTACACTGCCGTACAGTCCCCGGGACAGACGTAGCCAACATTTTACAAGAATTTACAATATTTAAAACTATGTCATAAACTAATCACAGAAAAAAGTTAATGAATTCCTACCTAAAATTTTTAATGACATTATTAATGCTTTTAATTAATCTTTGCGAAAGTTCATGCTGAGGTATTAGTAAAATGGGTTCCATGACAATTCGAGATAGTGACATAATCATTAAAAGTATGAAAAAAAAAACTTTCTTAATACCTAATCTAACCTAACCTAGTTAACCATGCTTTTTCATCATTTTTCATGACTTTATATCACTTTTTAAAAGTGTGCCAACTTTTCAGTGTCGAATTATTCGTTTACCTGAAATATAAAGTGCAAAGTAATATAATATATTTATTAATGAATTAAAACCGGTATCTTCACCACAATCACTAAAATATCTTTAACCGCGAGCGTTTAAATTGTGATAAAACTTGGGTTCTGTTTCAATCAGTTATTTTTAGCTTCCAACCTAATTTCCGCTGTGCATTGAAATATAAATCTGTATGTAAAAATAAATAAATATAAATATGTGTCTGTATTTTTTTAAACTTAATTCATTTTTATTTTTAAATAAAATTTTAACTAAATCAAATATAATTATGTTATTATTAAGTTGTGCAAGTATTTTAGTTTTTAATTATTATTACAGCTGTTTCGGCGTAAAAGCCCGTTATTAAACTATAAAAATCACTTTATCTTATTTATAAATTAACCAATTTATGAGGTAAGATGCTATTTTGTTTAAATAAATTTAAAATGTCTAGAATAAAGTAATTTAACATTTAAAATAACACTTAACTGCGTAGTTAGCTATAAGTAATACATCATTTGACATTATCAAAGTAAGTACATAATAAATTGAGTGCAATAACTATTTCTTCCGTTAATAGAATAAAAATAATAAATAGAATACAGTCGAATATAATACAACTTCTCTGAATAATACTAATATCGAGATCTTCGTAAGAATTAGAGAGGACATTTTAGTAACTCTTCAAATAAATAGGTCAACATTTTTAGTTTGCGGCCCGTATTTCTGAAATACATTTGAATGAATTAAAAGCAACTTTAGAAAATCTTAATAATTTATAAATGAGTAATAATGAATGATTATTGGTTGGTGATCACCGTCATATACGGTAAGGGGGTTGGGGTAGATTGCTAACGAGAAAAATGCATGCGGGATGCAATAGTTGTGAGACAGCCGGAACTCGGTAATTTAAAACAACGTGTATTGCTTTTGTTTCACTAGATATGCGCTCCCTACACCCTACCTCCTACCCCCTACCCCCTATGCGCCGCTTATTCAAAATGAATAAAGGGGAACAATTCATATTACCTATCGTACCGTAGCGTTGGAACAAAACGTCATTTTTATCTACCTGCATATAAATTAAAACGGGTATTCTCTTACTTTTTCATTTCGGTGTGGGAACATTTAGAGCAAATATTATAGTCAACACATAAGATTTAATACCGCTTGCTACAACACCATATGTATTCATAGTACACATGGTTTTCAATGTTTATTGATGTCGAGTGTGAGGTTAACATGCGAATGAAAGACTAGTATTATGTTTTTTGTAAACATACGGGTAGTTATAGGGGTTAATAAAAATTTTATGAATCATTTATGGTATTAATGACTGCTTTCAAATTATTTCAGTTCATAGCAAGTACGTTTGTATATTGTATCTGTACAGTATTTGTTTTCTATCTATACAGTAATTTTTTGTATCTGTACAGTAATTTTTTTTTATCTGTACAATATTTTTTTTGTATCTGTATAGATATTTATTTGTATCTGTACAGATATTTATTTTTATCTGTACAGTAATTTTTTTTACAAAATTTAAAACTTATATTTCAAAGAAAAATCAATGATTTATCAGGAATTAGAAACCCCATTTTTTCTTGCTAAAAGTTTTCATTAAATTGTTACTCGCATAATATATTTTTATCCCACTGTGTAAAAAGTATGATTTAAAAAACATTTACTCCATTTTCTCACGTACTACCTGTCTAGTAGACTAGCAATTAAGCTTTATCTATTTATGTGAAAGCTGTAAAAAGTTATCATACTCGTACATACACTTTATCCGAAAAATAACTTGACGTTTTTGTTAGAGACAGAAACTCGGGAAATAATATGACAAACTTAAAGAATAAAACATTTTGTAAAAGTTGTATTCTACTAAAGCGACCCCAGGGAGGTCCTCAGGGTTTATCACTTCTCTTTTCTGTTCTAACTTTTGAGTCCCTTCACAGCATTAAAACCTGCAACTTCTATAGCCGAAATACGAAATATAAGTTTCCTGAAACATAGTGTGTATATTAAAGTATGTAAAATGATGTTTAAACAAAACCTGCCATATTCATATGTAAATATGTTTTTGATGTCTAAAAACATTACACAAAAAAATCCTTTATAATATTGCTAAATAAAAAGTGAGATGGGGTCTAGATAATCGTTAAGTTTGTAGGTGTATGCACATATTGTAGGAAGATCTTTAATTTGAAATTTTAAATTGTATTTCACACGTATAATTGTAATTAATTTTGATACATTAACAGGAGACCCTGAGAAAAATAATGTATTTCATGATTGGGGGTGCTGTGTGGAGGGTCCTTTCAAGAAAAAAAGAAGCGGAAATTATGAGGGTGGTGGTCAGTGTGTCCAGTAGTGATAAAGGTATTAGTTCAACCCTACCACTAGGCGCAAGGTGATGGGTTGAGAGTTCGGCTAGAGAGGTCAAGGTCTCGATCCGTCCCACCAAGTAGTTGATGCATCCGCAGACGCATCTGCCGCCAAAACCTGGACAAATCTTATCCCATGAACCCTAGCACCCCCCACCAAACGTACGGAACCACTTGGGGTGGCCTATGTCAGAGGTGTTTGTTATCTAATGAATATTTTCCGGGGCGCAAGTACCAATACTCCCAATTTGAATATTGTAATAAGGATTTTTGCTTAAAATATCGATATTTTCAAGGAATGTATGTATTTGTAGATACTTTTACAAATTTGTATACAAGTTTTATTACTACCTAAACATGAGTAAGTATATCAAATACACGTTTAATAACATGAGAAAAACGCAATATGAGAAAACCAAAAGGTTTTTACTATTGTTTTAATGTGTATAGTGTGCTATTATAGGTTTTCTACTAAGTAACTACCTCTCAATAAATTAATTGATTACTAGGTAAATATAATGACTGAGCTCTCACCTTTTAAATAAATTGCGGTATGATTCATTTATTTTTATATCCCTAAATCATTTTACGCTTTGAAAACTAATATATATTATAAACCCCGCTGGTTATCGTTTTATCCATAATAATATATGAAACTTGTCATTTAAAACATTCACATTACACGCTTTATGGAAGCAACACATGTCAGACTGATGTCTTTTGAATGGTTGCAATAACGACTAAGAACTGGATTCTAAGTTAATAACGTTGGGTTGAGTTATGACCATCATTTTTCATTCTTATTTACTTTCTGCGTACATTAAACCATCTTGGCATTTGCTGGAGCATAACGAAAATCTATTTCTGGCGATTTTATCACGAGAAAAACCGGTGTTTTCTCCTGGAAGTTGAACATTACAACGTAGCCTTCGCGGAGTGTTATGTAACAAATGGATATTTAATGTGGAGGAAAGTAATGAGGTATCACTTAATGACAGTCGATTTAAATGAACCATGGAAGAAAATTACGTTTATCATCAACCATTAAAAAAATCATTACTAACTTCGTTTCTGTGAAAACAGAAAAATTTCCAGCCATTAAGTAAAATTCAACGTTTTTTAATACGCAATCTCAAAATCCATCAACGCGTTAGTACCACAGTATTTAGGAACTCAAAAATTATTGATTTGCATAGTAGAATTAAATTCTGAAAATCCTTCTCTTTACTAGAGAATTTACCCAATATAAGACTTGTTAGTTACATACTTATTATATATTTTAAACTACCAGTATCCAAATCATACATAAAACTGATAAGTTATTTTTGTTTAACATTCACAGAGATACTAACCTAAAAATGATCATCGTAAATTGCGGACGCGCCCTTGAGGTGATTTTTCACAAAAACGGCGCTATCCAAATCGTCCAATTGTTGTTGTTGTTAAGGAAGTTTTTTTTCCAATTTTTGACTTATTCAAAATCATACATCACCTTTATAACCTTCTCTATGGTTATTTCGATATCCCCAACCAAGTGTTTTGTTTGCTCCTAAAACATTTTTTCTATATTTAATCTAGTATGCTTTTATCTACCTAAGCCTTCTTGGAACGTCTCCGATTTCTTCTTATACTCACTTTAGATCATATATTCCCTTGATGTTCCTTTATTTGTTCACCCACATATTCAATACATGCTTTCCTATCTTAATCAAATTCACAGCCCTTTCATCGGTCTTGCATTTTGGAACGAATTTGGATTCTACGTCTAAATACCGTACATCAGAGTTTTAAATAGATCTCCATCATTTTGGTACTGCTAGCTACTCTTCCTTTAATAATTTTTTTTATTAACGACGACTACATTCAGTCTTAAAGGTTCATTAAATGACGCTTTTGCAAATGCCGTTCTGTCAAAGTCTCTCATCTCTTTTCTGGAAAACATATTTCTATCGTATACATACTCCAACTGGAAGTTAAAAACTTTTATTTTATAAAAAAAAATCCATTTCATTAATAGTAAAAAACGGAAGGTGCAAGGTGCGACGCGCCAGGAATGGAATAAAGTTATTTAACGGAAGTTTTAATGACTTAACTGCTACGTTGTATGGGAAAAAGACGCGTGCTTATAAATGGAAGACAAAATTTCCATTTAGGTGTTTAAATATGCATCTGAGAAATGTGCTTTTAAAAACAGGTGTTCTTAAACTTTCGAAAGCTTTACGGGGCGTGGAAAATCATTTTTTTGTCGTGTTGTAAGGTGTTATTACTGTTTACAAAATACGTTTATGATTATTGCAACGAATGTATTTTTTGTAAGAATGATTAACTTAAAAATGGTAAAATAATTCGTGTGTCTTTATGTCTTCATTTAAAATACGTATTTAAAAAGGAATATAGTGTAAGTCAATAAGTTTAAAGGAAAATAATTCGTATTAATTGTTTCTTCATGTGTACATTCAAAATTAATGTTTAAAAAGCATTTTTTATAAATACATAGTCACTTGAACTTTTATGCTGCCGTTCCTATTTATTCGCTTTAATGAAACGCTTTTAATATTGTGTCACTCGCCTGTCAAATATATCCGTGAACTTCTCAGGCGAAATTAAAAAAAAAAAATCTCTCAGAAAGCACAGTTATATAAGTATGGTTTTAAGATAAAACGATTGAAATTGATATATTTACGTTGAAAAAGCGAGTCATGTACAAAACACGCCATATCAAAGGAAGGGTCTCTCTTTGTCCACAGTTACAAGAACCGTCTCGAATTTATTTAGCCTTAGAAGATGTTACGTACAGTACAATATACATACATACCTATCACTCTCTGTGTGTAGAATAAGATATTTAAGTACAACAAAATAATTTTACATATCTAACACTCAACATTATGTTACTGCAAACTCGTTTATTATTTTTTTTTGTTTTGTTTTTTTCGCGCTGAAATAGAATAGATTGCAATAATAGTGAATCCAATATATTTTCTGTTTGTTTCAAGCTTATCGGTTTCATATGAGACTATGAAATACCATAGTCTCATATGAACATCGCAATAGCGAACGTCACGTAATATCATATTAAATCTTCAATATTCAATTTAAACTAACGATGAATGATACCCCTTTCTGCCATTGCATATAAAAATATATCTTTTTTTTTTGTGGAATTGAATAAAAAAATCATAGTATGTAGTTATGCCAAAGAAGTAACAAAAACAGTATTTTTTTTTTTTAATTTTCAAAAATTGGAAAAAATACATTAAGCAGGTTAATTTATTTTTTGTTTATACTACTTTTTACAAATTCTCACGCTTGCGTGAGAACAATCCAGTAATAAAGTTAGTTAATATATATAAATTACAAATAATCAGCCAAAGGATACACAAAACATAAAATTTTAAAAACCGACTCAATGATACATAATACAACAGAAACAAGAAACATAAAGAGAGACACGGGTTATAGATAATATAATTATCACAATCATTGTTACATATTTTTAAGTAAAAGAAGAGCATTTTTTTTGTGGAATTTCTTTTTTTCATGAAACACTAGGTTTTTAAACGATAAAATTAAGTTTTCATCCGAGTTTGTTAAATGATTCTCATTAAAGTAGCTTGGAAGACCTTCGTATGTTTTTTATTTAAAAGTATCATCAGTTTTATGTTAATTGACAAAGCGTAAAATAATAAAATACACTCAAATGAACACTTATACTTTGCGTACCAGTATACTACTTTCTATCTGAAAATATTATTTGCTTTTATCATTCTCATTAATGTACATTTGAGCTATTTTTGCATGTTAATGGTGTGCGCTTGTATCATGTCAAATAGGAGAACTGTACAATTTTTTCGACCAACGCCAACCAAAAGTAAAGTACCGAAAACTAGATTACTCCGCTAAAATTTCACAGGGAAAGGAATTATCTTATTTGATCACTTTAAAATATTTGTATAGCGCACACATTTCTTTTGGAGCATGTTCCCGCTGAACATCTAAGATACGATATCTTCATGCATTATATTCCTCGTTATCCCCGTGAATATTAATTACCAAGGAAAAAAAACCCCGAAGAACAGCTTTGAAAGATCCAAAGTTTTTTCTTCAAACATTTGTGTTGAGTTAAACACAAACAATATTTTTAGAATTATCTGTCCAATCTTCCTGAAAATGAGATTAGAATTGATCTGGAACAGAATGGCTGGCATTGTGAGCATCCCCTATCGATTATTGGCCTGCTCTTTGAGCAGTCTCTCCGCCGGGAACTCCCTCGGGCCCCGCTCGTGGCGAGTCGCGTTGCAATAAAATGCGATCAAATTTATTTTCTTCGTAGGATTCCCCGGGGTGCCTGTTCTCTACTCCGCAAATTCCCAGCTCGTTCTTAACCCAGATGTTACATGAATTAATGTCGTTAAATATTGATTAAAATAAAGAATGGGAGTTTTTTCATAGAATTCGATAAACATTGCTTAATTTCGATTACTATTTTAAACATAATTCGATCACAATTTTACACATTCAGGTAATCCTAATGATTAGAAAGATCCTCTCACTGAGTTGCCAGGAGTGTATTTCTTTCAAAATACATCTTTGTTAACTTATTTTTAAATTTATCGAACCAACTCACGCGCTATAAAATCATTACTTAAACAAACGTTTCTGAAACCCAAGAATTAACTGTTGAAAAATAAATGTGATAAGTAAATTGATTAAATGAATAATAAAAAAAAAAAACTTAGTATTCCCCATTTTATAAATATACATTGATATCTACATGTTTCGAAAGCGATTCTTTCATCGTCAGGAATACATGAATACTAAAAATTAATTTCAAGTATAGACAAATGATAAAAATAAGAACACAATAATCTAAGAATACACAAATTATAAATATAAACAAAAATTGTTTAAAGTGGGTAAGTAATTGATTATTTTTAGAATTTAAAAAAGGAATTATTTCTTTCATTAATATTAATGCATATTTTCGAAACATGTATGTATGAATGTATATTTATAAAGTGGTGAATACTAGGTATATTTTTAAATTCATTTATTAATAATGACGCCACAAAGTGAATACCAATCGTTTGAACAAATTATAGTGAATTGATTTTTTTGAAATTACAATCAAGGAGATAGCTTCATCTGTCATAAATATATTTTAATCCATAATCTTAACACTATCTTTAGGTAAAAATTAAACTAGCTTTGAGTATGAAACAAATGTGAGTTTCCGTATTTTCCAAATACTGAGATAGGCTTGTTATTTGTAAAGAATGCCAGATGGCCAGACACCGAAAAACGAAACCAAGTTGGTTTCCCAGTGGAAGCGATCTAAAGAAGGACCAAGGGAAACTGATTACGTGAAAGAGTATTGGATATTAACAGGACGGGAAGACTAGAAAATAATGGCTAGGGCTAGAGCTAGCTAAGAACTTACGTGTGGAAGTGTTTAAATCCTACCCTGGGAAATAGCGCCGCGCCGTGGTGATGAATAACATTGCATCAATGTATTTCAATATATCTTCTGGGTAGGTATTTTGAAAAGTTAATTAATTAGGAGGAAACTAGCTGTAGGGTAAAGGTACTGAATGTCCGACCATCCAACCGAACAGCCCTGGAAGTAAACTAGCCGTTGGCGGAGGGAAGGGGGGGGGGGGGTGGGCACCCACTGATGCCATCGGTTTATTTTATATCTTAGTCCGCTAGGTCGTTAAGTTGGAAATAAACATTTTATTTGTGCATTTAACGCTGAAAACCTACTTTACTGCTGGTCAGGGCTGAATCATTTCAAAATATTTCATTGAAAGCATCAGGTTATATTCCCCCTTTCAATAAATTCAAAATAACTTTGTGATGTCATTTTTACTAACATGAATAAGAAATGTTTTCTAAAAAATATTAAATTTTTCTTATTGTTTTGACTTTATATTCTATTTATACGAGTATATTAAAAAAAGTTTCTTTTTTGTTTTAATTAAAGATATCTCTACTAGTACTTACTCCCGAAGTAAAGATAATATTGAGTTATATATTCGGCGTTGTAAATACTCTACCAATCGCACTGGCGAAATACCATTCAGAACAGAAACGTGGCTTCAAATTAGCCGTGTTTGTTCATCAGATTTGAATAGCCAGGTATATTCCAACTTCCTCTTGTTCGTTTCCTTTCCTTCCAACTTCCCCCTGGCATCACAACATGCTTATAAATAATCTAGCGATATTCAATAAATAACAACAACAAAAAAATCGTAGCTCGAGTGATATATTCAAGTACATCGATAAACTCTATTGATGCGATTTTATAGTAGAGCTAGTTTATAATAAATTTGATCGAACTTATCAATTTTACGTATTATTTTAGAATCATTATCGATAAAGTCCGTTTCACACCACACAAAAAAAAACATGCAATCAAGTCATAACTTGAGAGGTACTTACTTTATAATATTTATTACGCTTTTAAGGTTTAATATTTATTACGCTATTAAGGTTTGGCGTATCTGTATCTGTAGACATCTTTAATTGAAGACGTTTTAGATGTTTTATCTGAACCAACCCTGTCGATATTTCCGGATCCATTAAGGACCCGACGGTCGCATGCACCGCGCCATTATGTTGTTTTTAATTCATTCGGTGCGACTCCGAACTCCCAAGTCCCCACTACCTTTACGTAAGGAGTTATCTCCCTTTGTTTAAAAGAACTGCTCCAGGAACCGGTTACATTGTCACTTTTATCTGAGAACTTAAGCTGTTATTGGTATTTTTATGGGGGTATTAAAATAATTTGAACACCGCTTCGGATCGAAGCCATTTTAACTTTACAGATTTGCGTTATTGGAAATGGTTATTGCTAAATTATATCCGAGGGCTCTACACGAAAAATATATTTTGACGTTTGAAAATTTATAGCACTTCCTCAAATTTTCGAACTGTCAAAAAAAACATTAAGATTTTTTGCAATATTGTTGATAAATCAAAAAGAATTTCTTCGATAGATGTACAATTATTTTGGGGCGTCATTATTAATATAATAAATAAGAAGTACTTTGTTTACACCACTCTTTTGAATATATAAATATCTACATGTGTCAGAGGCAAAGCTTATTTTTTATGATTTAAAAAATAAAACAATAACTTTGTTTACATCACTTTAATTTTAGCCGACCGGGTTTCGCTACTACCGTAGTTTCTTTAGGGCAGTATACAACTAAACTATGAACTAAGATACACATGTGTTATAGATTGATAAAAACAGGCGAGTGGAGGACCAAGGGTGGGAGATCAGCAGGTACCTGCTGACCGGGAAGTGTATGTACTTTGTTTATTGGGAATAATTTAAGAATTGGACTTTTATTTAAATTTATTTGATTATTTATGAGTCTACTATTAGTGTTTTTGGCTTTCTTTATTTCTAACGCTTCCAAGTTATCTAGTCGAATGCCTATTCCATTTTTATGCAGTAACCAAGTGCCTGTATTTTTATTGAATGTGTGGTATGTTTCTAAGCGGTGGTTGGCAAATTCGGAGAAACCATTATTATTTAGACATCTAAGTGTTCTTAAGTGTTATTTTTTATGACTTGATTTTTTCTTGATTTAGTTTACATTAATAATAAATATAGTTTCTTTTTTATTTTTCTAATATAAATTTATTATTTCATATTTTATAAGAAATTTTTATTTTATCAATTATTTTTGCATTTTTTTATTAATTACTTATCTACTTTCGTCACGTATTGTTATTTTTTGTTTATAATTTAGTTTGTCTATTCTCACATTTTTATTATTTGTCTATACTTGTATTTTTTTTAGCATACTTTTTATTCTGATGAGGAAAGTTTTGCTTCTGAAATATGTAGATATTTATAAATTGAAGACAGTGGTGTAAACAAAGTAATTCTTATTAATTATATAAAAAGGATTTTACTAAATAATATACCTTGTTTTCCCGGTAGATGTATCTGACTTGGGGTCTAAGGCGAGATCTGTGTTAGTAAATTAGCACCCTTGTGGTGAATGAAACACAAAACGGTGCTTTATAAAGTTGAATTGTTGTTATGGTATATGTTTTTTGAGCACATGGAGAGCCACGGCCGATTGGGTATTAATTTTTCTCAACTGTTTTTCGTAAATAAGAATGAATGAAATAGTTTTCTTATCTACACGGTCCTAGATAAGGAATAATTTATTGAATTGGAAACAAATGAAAAACGAAGAGACCTAAAAATAATTATAAAACAAAGGACTTTGTATTTTTCGGATTTTTTTAAAAAATATTTCACAAACTTTGAAATGATTTTTAGGTCTCGTTTTAATTTAATTTTGTCATTGTGCGAGAAATAGAAACTTAAGATAACTTGAGTGCGATAAAGTTGGGTCGGGTAGATACAAAAAATGGTTGTTTTAGGTTATCATTAGTTGGAAATTCAACGAACTTGGCATCATTGTATTGACTGAATAAATCATTAATTTGGTTAATTTCTAAAATTTCTCTTCCAAGAAAGCTGTAGAGTGAGCTGCACCGATGCCGCCGTTCCATCGTCATCAGGCCCCAATTAAGCTTCCATTATTATTCATGGCTTGTGACGCGGTCTTAGTGTCTGCAGACTTTCAATTAATTTAATTAAACAAGTTTGCCAGGAGCAGCAAGTGGCGGAAGGAACTTTAAAACAATCCGTTTTTAATTAACACAGGTGGAAATTTGTGTGGGTGTTTTCTTTATATGTTTGACACTCTTACAATTCATGTAAAATCATAGCAATTCTACCCATATTCTCTTATAAGATAATGAAAAATCAACAACAACAAAATATTAAGTTTATGAAGTTGTTCGATACTTTTAATCCAAAGAAATTTATTATTTGCCTCAACTTGGTTAATTTGGTTATTAATTGGTTGATATTTTAAAATGAATTTAACTGTATGCTAAAATAATAGTTTTTTTTAAACTCTCACGAAAGCTAATTAAGAAAAAAATTTCACCATAGTAATTACAAGAAAAAAATAAAACTTAATTACAGAGCCATTTATAATGAAGTACAGTTAAGTTAAACATATCAAATATTGTAAATTTTTTACAGGTCTTGAATAACCTACATTGTAGTTAAATTTCTCCCAATACCAGTGGCGTGCATTGGTCTATGGCCAAAAGTAGGTTGTGTGTAGTTTTTCGTGTTCGATATGAGTTTATGGCTATTTTATTAGCATCTTCCGGTGAATTTTATGCCAAACTAAAAAAATGAGGGTACAAGTTCTTTAATAAATTCATGGAAAAATAAAATTAGAGAAATAATAACCTTGAATTTTTGCTTTTCTTAGGGTAGGCACAGCGTTTCAGTCTTTATGGAGAGCACTCCGCTGTTCAATACCACCATGAAAAGTGAAAAATGTAATAACGTATTAAAGGAAAAAAAAATTGCTGTCAGAAAAACAACGTGGTAATTCAAATTAAAATTTTCTGATCATACGAAAAAACAAAAGAATCTTCCAGGACAGAAATGCAAAAAAGTCAGAAAATCAGTAGAAAAATATTTTCAAATAGGCGCAGAGCGAAGAAATAGCCTGTATATACATAGATAATTAGATGACCTCGTTCACAGATGATAATCTGTATGAAGTCGAGAAAAACTTTGAGAATCCATTCGCGTACTGTCTCAGAATATGCCATTATTGTTTGATGTAGCCAGAAAAAACTTTAGTTAAATTTTTTAGTCAACTTCGAATATTATTGTATTGTACCTGTCGGCGACCCCTACTAGTGACATCGATAACTTGAATAGACCGAATTATTTAGATAGTCGTCACGCCAATTAGTCGCTATTTTCTATCTTCAACCTCCTGGATATATTACAAAAATTTTGCTGAATGATGTAACCGCCCAATCCCCCACCCCTCCCCAACTCTCCAATACGTACTTATTTTTTAAATGTATTTAGATGATTTTTTTAAGTCACTGAATATCACGTTTAGTCCAAATATACTGAACAATTGCTGATTAAAGTAAGGCAGGCATGTCCCTAAATGAATAATGTTAAAAAAAATTGTGTCGCGGGTGACACAATTTATTTTTTGTGAATTGTATAACGTTTCATACAAAAAAACTAATATCAGGTATAATTGAGATTATAAAAATGCATAAAAACAATTAACCTAGTCATCCGTGGCAAGTATTATTTTAATGAAGACATTGGCTAATATCATATTAACAAAAAGTTAAATATACATAAATCTAGAAGCTCTTAAGGGGAACGGTTGCGGTGCCTGTTTCATACAAAACTGAATTTTGAATTGGAGGCCAAAATACCCATCCAAACGGAATGCTCTATTTTTTTAATTAAAGGTTTGGTAAATATCTAGTACGGATCAGAGGTATTTTATTAATTTTTCTGTTTGGATGGGTATTTTGGCCTCCAAATCAAAATTCAGTTTTGTATGAAACAGGCATCGCAGCCATTCCCCTTAAGAAAGAAATTAAAAATGAAAGAATCTTTGTTACATAATCAATAAAACTAAACGTTAGTATTTTTCCAAATCCATACTCAACATGTATCTATCATTATAATTGTGGAGTGAAATAACTTTGTTTTCAAATTTTTACTTTTCAGTTTTACCAACCGGTGTAGTACATTGTAAAATATACAAAATATCATCAAATTCTTACATCTTTTTCAGGTGGCGCACTGACCCGAAAGTTTTACAAAAAAGTGATATTTTCCAGATATTGCAAGTAAAGAAGGTTTTTTACTCCACACTATTATACACCTCTGCTGTTGCTTTTCTGTATTACTAACTTTGACCACAATAACTCATATTTTTTTCTCATAACAAACATATTGGTTATTTTAATTTTATTCAAAAACGAAAAAAATAAAATTTACTTTCACCAGTCAAATACCGAACAAAATTATTTTTAAGCGTATTGAAGAAAATCTTAAAAGATGTTCTTTTTATTTTCCTAAAAACATTTTGAATTGAGGCGATTATCCCTCCCTCTATTAATCCCACCCATTCCATGGCATCTTGCGGAGCCCATAGAGATAGTGGGGCCCCGGCCGTAAGGGAAGACAAAGGATGCCATCTAGTTTCATTATCTGTACAGCTCTTTCTAATCCAAGTCGATGCAATTGAGGCGCCTTTCTCCAATTGCCATTTCAACAGATGAACAAAGCTGTGTTTAGAAGAATGATCGGAATTGTTCAATGGAGAATTATTGCTTTGAGAAACAATCGTCGAAGGAGGAAGACGGTTGTATTTTTTTAATGTGATGATACCGAGTCTCAAACGCTGGAACCGATAGTAATAATAGTGAAGCAATTAAAAAAAAGAAGATAGACGTATGATAAAGATAGAAAATAATAATCTAAGAATAGACAAATTACAAACACAAATCTCATATTACTGACTTCCGTGTTTATCATTTGTCTATAATACTTGTCATTATTTTTTATTATACTGTATATCCCGATGAGGAAAGCTTTGCTTTCGGAACATGTTGATATTTATATATTAAAAACAGTGGTTAAAATAAAGTAATTTTTATTAATTTATTAATAATGACGTCAAAAAAAAATAATTTCACCGTTTTCTAATTTTTTCTTTATTTATTTTTTAATTTAATAAAAATACATATAAAATATTCAATAGTACAGGTATATCTTAATAGCTAATTACAAATAAAGTATAAAGTTGTTTAAGAAAAAGTGCCCAACTCAATAGAGAAAGACTTCTCGTGTTTGAGTTGGGGAGCAGCGCCATCTAGCTACTATAAATCTATTGAAGAACTTGCTAGTTCTATTACTAACTACACATATTCACATTATTTCAGCAATACATTTACTTTGGCTTGATAAAATATTTTCGTCGTCTTTGCTATACTACAAGGAATATCAACATATTTAAAGTAAAACCCCATTTTTAACCATAGTAGATAAATAAGTGAACGCTATTATTTATGTGAAAATCACACATTTTCAAAATTAGTTACTTTTTTGTATGACTAATACTGTATAACCTCCGCCTTAGACCACAGATAGCAGATAGCCTCCTCAGACAGAGATAGAGAAGCAATTGTTCGTTGCCGAGACGTCACTAATCTTCATTTGACCTGTCCCACGTTCCTTAGGTTTTTTACGTTTTGTTGATTAGAACCCCGCCCCCGGGGCCTGGAATTGAATCAGTGTCTGAGTGATAAGGGAATAACAAATTGGACATGACTCGCAGGATCGTGATTTGAATATTCTTTGTAGGCAACTTTCTTTCCACATAATTTACGGCTCGAAATATTATTCCTCCAATTTTAATCTAGGACGGGGATCAAATTTTCAAAATAGCGTGTACACTAATGTGTTTATATCTGGATTGGAAAGCAAAAGCTGAGTTCCGTTACAAAATACTGCTTAGCTTTTTATACCATATAATTTTTGTTGCTTTTCTAACGACAGACAACATCTATTAGCATATCACGCGGAAAGGTATATAATATAATAATACTTATGCAATAGGCTGGGCAGTTTTGAAAAGTATGTTGCTAATAATAAAACGAAAAAAGACAGGTTGTTTATTTTCGGAATATAACGATTATATACATTATGGATATCGTAAGGTAGCCTAAAATATTGTTTCAAACATAAGGACTAAGTGAAATAGAACTCAGTACCCCGAAAATCCCATAAAATGAAATACAAAATGATTTAATTATTAAAATTGCTAAAAAGTATAAAAACGTTTATTTTTTAAGTGTAGAGCACCCTAAGATTGACACGTATCTGGGCATTCGGAGCCGCCCTGTCTAGATATTGTGAATACAAGAAAAAACTTTTTTATTTAATACCTATTTAGTTATTTCGCTAATTCCTCTTTTGGTCGCCTGCACAAATATCTTAATAAGAATAAAATTTAAATATTTTAATAAGAATAAAATTCTGCGTTTGACATGTTCCTAACATGTTCACACCACTGTACCCAGTGTATCGCTCAAACAGAGGAAATAAGTTATCTTCTCCATAATAAGATTATTAACTTTTCTTTTTATGTGTGTTTTTTGTGTTGGTACACAATTCGCAAAATAATAATGTTCTGTCAATTTTTTTAGCCTGGGTTATATTATACCAATTTTAGAAAATGTGTAGGTATTTTTATTCAAAATTATTCTTTAAAAAAAACGAAGAGAAGATGGTATATGGCAGAACAAACTTAATTATTCTGTAGAATAAACATTCTCTAGTAGATTGTACGTTATAATATACTTTTTTTTTTAATATTGTTTTTAATTAATTTATTGAAAAAAATTGTCTTAATTTTGTGATGCAATGACAGATTGACAGACAAGAAATTGATTAAATTACATTTAGTGAAGGTTTTCAGTAAATTTTGTCATAATGTATTATCAGTTCAAATACGAGTAATTTATTATTTTTTTCTTTAAGAATTGCTTATTTTCACAGCAAAACATCGTAAGTATATTATAGATATACAGACACTGGAGGAATCTTGTATTACGGCAACAACATGTCTCTTTTGTTCCCGGACAAATAATGTCCTTTATGTCTCATGTCTGGCCTCTTAACGGCACGTGCTGAAAGCTGTCCTATACATGCCCTTTATATATGTCATTTTCGTCCTATATTACGATATTTAATGATATTATTTGTATTGTAAGGAGATTGGGCTCCATTATATCTCTGATGTGAACCATTTTGTTACGCTTTTGGACTGAAATATTTGGTAATTCGACCAGATTCATTAGTACACTGATTTTTTTTTAGTACAAGCGTTTAACTTGGTTAAATATTAAAGGTAAAAACTCCAATTTGCATCATATTTTATAAGATATACGAATATTGGAGTCAAGTGCCATGACGTAGTGAGTATTAAGGCGCCATTTATATTATAAAATATTTTTCCCGGTTTTTTCGAAAGTGCGGAACAATACAATACATTTATGATTTTACTTGCGAATGTTGGTAGTATTTTTTTTTTAAGGAGAAGGGGAAGAGGAAGGTGGGGAAATACCTGGTTATTCAGATCTGCCCACCAAATACGGCTAAAAGCCATTTCAAGTAACGTTTCAATTCTGAATGGTGGTCTTTCACCAGGGCGATACTGAGAGTATCTTCCACTCTGGAACGTGCGCAAATATAGCATATATTATTTTTAAATGGATTAATTGTGAAACAGCACAAAATTAATTGAATAAAATTTACGCGACCTTCGGATTCGTGGTCGAGAGCCTTACCCCTCGACCATAGAGGCCGTAGTACATTTTGCAAAGCGATAAATATAGAAGAAAAAAAACTGTAAAAAGACGAAAGCTCTTCAATAACGACCTTAAAGTCAATAATAAACTATACAAATACATAGCTAAATCTTATGATTGAATATTTTTGATTGGGCGAGGTTGAATGCAGAAAATTTGGCATATTTCACGTATACTTTCCATAAAAACAAGAATGAGAAGATTATTTTGCTGAATAGCTCAAACTTCACAATTTTTTAATTGACTTATCATTACAATAATTACTCAAATTGTTCGGTGGGAGAAAAAAAAACTCAGTCTTTTTCATTTAGAACCAAAAGACCATTTATAATTAATATTTTTCATTCAGTTGAAATTTTTTTCGTTTTTACTCGGGCGGCCGAATTTGGAAAGCAAACAAAAATTTAAGGCACTTCTTTACTTCGGAGAAATGCAATTTTACGCCGAGCTGATTTATATTTCGCTTCATAAAACATTGAATCTCCTTAGATTCGGCGGTTTGGGTATTTTTTCGTTCAACGATGCAAGCACTTTTGAATCTCCCAACTGAAGCTTGAAAGAAGAATGAATGAATGCAAAGAAAAGAGATCTAATGGAATAAAAAGTACCGACTTGTTTACCGTCTGGATCCTGATAATTAGGGAAAACATTCTGACAAGAGAAATCACAGTCAGTAACATCTAATTAATTAAGAACTCGAGAAAAGTTGCTAATTGGCCTAATCAGGATTATCTTCAACAAATAAATGACCGATTTTCATTTTCATTTCCGGAAACTAATTGTTGTATTATCTGCCATAAATATAAGAAAAATAGATTTATAAAAATGCAGTTTTTGTAAGTAAAATTAAAAAAAAAAAACAATTCCAGACATTGTCTAGCGAGTTCTTTGCAATCAATCTAAAATTGGAGACTTCTAATGAAAAAATCTAAAAAAAGGCGTAATTTAAAAATTAAAGAGTTCAAATAGCCCATTCATAGCAGGCCTAATGATTTTTTTTAGTTGTTTAGAATGGTCGCGACATTTTCGTTCGACGAAAATTTTGACGATTTTTAAAGGTTTTTATTATTTTTACTTTTATTCGATCTCAATCTTGTCAAAACCTTTAACGGAAAATGTGAGCCTTACTTTGTTATGTTTTGGTTTATTTTTATTTTTAATCTTTTTCTAACACATAACTCGATCAATTGTAATAAACAATTGATACACTTACTTTTAATTCTTGCTAATTATAAATTAAAGGAAAGTCAATGAATTAATTGTATTTTTTTTTAACTGAAGCTTTTCTAAAAATATATCGTCTTATCTGTATATCAATATCATTAAAATAATATACAAATTATCCTAAGCTGTGTTAAAAATAGATTATCATCGGACCAATTTTATCAGAAGTTAAAAACAAAATGCCGTCTGATCTTCACATTCGCCTTAAGCGAAACGATGAACGCTATTTTTGTAATTGGCTAAATCGTTTGTAAATTTAATAAAAAGGGGAAACCGTGATAATTTGCAAGTCTGGCGAATCCCTAAGTACCTCAGAGCCCGTGGTAGAAGTGAGCAGACCGGGACACGTTAGAGCAGAACGAGGCACATTGGGGCACACTGGGGCAGAAGTTCGGTTCTCCACCACCAATTATAAATAAAACACGTCACCCGAGCTCCAGAAACAAGTGCAATTACCGTGCACGCCGGAGAAATGGTTCGGATAATATTAACTTAATCCTCGGCAACAAATTATGTGGAGTTGCCCCGGGCGATTCACTGCCCTCAAATGGAAAACAATTACAGTGCGGGGAGCGCGGGGCGAAAGAGTGTGCTAAACCGGCGCGCTTAGGCGCCATCTTGCCTTAGTCGAATAACTGCCGGTTAACCGGTACTATTTTGTTGTAATTATAATGAACACTTTAAACTGGTGGTTCGCCCGTACCATGCAGTGGTGCAGGGTAACTTTTTCGTTTGAGAATGCTGAGATTGAATAAAACAATATTGGTAGCTAGCTAACTTTATTTGCATTGTTTTTTTTTCTCTGAAAGAATGATCTGAGTGATTGATCTGAATGATTTTCCAAATCATAAAAACCAAATATATAAAAAAATGATTAACCACACATAAGTAAAACAAATAAATTCTGTCTTAACATCCCAACAGTCGCTACTGGTCAATAGGTTTTTTGTGGGTAATTGTATACAGTGACTGTAAAATATTAATTAAATCACTTTATAAATTTACAAATATCATCTAGATATAAAAAATATCATTGTAATTTTTAATAATATTTTTATCTATTATCTATTTCACTGTTTTATGTGGGATATTTCAGATGGCGCTTTTAAAATATTGATCTGGTTATATAATTATTTGGTATTGTGTAATTCATGGACATGCATCATTAAAACTAAGCTTTAACAAGTGCGTGAGTAACTACTACATTGCGAAATAATCCGAAGGGGTATCAATAACCCCACGTGAGTCGTGCCCGCGACATGAATAGCCCTGTCCACACATCGCAATCCTAGCATTCGAGGCAGTCTCTAACCAACAAATAATATTTTTAACAGTCAAAAGGGCAAACGAAACGAATTGTGACCGTTATAATGTTTCGGGCCTTTGCAATAGTGTTCAACTATTGCTTGATGCTTGCTCGCACTCGTCTAGGTCTGGTGTCGCACAGTTTGCGGAGTTAGGTCGGAGCTAGTGCGGTTCATTTGCATATATTAGTCCGCTTTCAACGCGCGTTACATCGGCTACAGCTACAGCCAGCCAGTAGCGGTGGCGTTGGCGACACGAATCCGTGTATTGACTGTTTATGTGATACAACAATAATCCCCCGTATACCCGCTACCTGGTATCACCTAACTTCAGCTGGATTATATAGAAACTACACGGGGATATTTTGCTACACAAGTACGGCGCATGGAACCACTGCAGGAGATTTGCAGTATTATATGAAAGTACCTCTAGATGAGCGATTTTGCAAAGGTACTCTTTTTAAACTGAGATTTGTATTTTTTCTTTATTTGTAAGAGCAGTAGCAGTAATGTAAAAGAAAATAAATGCACACACACATTGCAGATTTACTACGAAGAATGGTGTGCATTGTCGTGGAGTTTAAGGAAAGCGTCCGCTAAAATTACAATGTGTGCAATTTATCCGTTAGTTTTCTTGAACATCTCACGAGAGTGATCTATATCAACGTGTTTAAGCGTTTCTTTATCTGTTAAAATATATTAAATTGAGTCTTCACTTTCAATCATATTCCTATTATTATAAAAATAAATAAAAAAAACAATGTAGACAAAATACAACGAAATATCTTTTGTGGAAATACTTCATTATTACCCATGAACATAAATTATCATCCAAAATAAAATATTTTGTTTTTATTTGTGTTTCACCCTGTTTTAAATAAAAATGTCTATAAAATCTGGATCACCGTGTGTTAATAACCGAAAAACAATTATATCATACCAGAAATACATGCACACAAAGCAGGGACGAGCAGCAAACCGACCGGGAATAAACGAACACAATGTTATACGGAAATAACAAGTTTGTTCTATGTATCGATTAGTTCACTTGCATTATTGCGCTGGACAGCGGGGAATGTGTATGGCGCAGTTGTGAAGCGCTGAGTTCGGTAGTTGCTTTTGACCAATGCGCAATACAGTTGGATACTAAATTGTGGGATGTTTCTAGAGAGATTCCAAAACACTGGAGATGTGGAATTTAACTTCTCACAAGTATTTATATAACCCAATTTTGTGGATGTATTCAGCTACGTGTATTTGCTTTATTTTCTCTTTTTGTTTGTCCCTGCCCATGGGTGAGATAAGTTCATAGTGTCATTAACTTGGAAAATTCAAACCTTAAGATGAGTATATCAGATGAGTATAATCAAACCAATTTAAAACTTTGTTCCGGTTGTTTATTTTATCAGACCGGACCGGTTTTGAACAAACACACACATCTTCAGACTGGTACATTTTTGCTTAATATTATGGTATTTATACAATTTTGTGGCAGAGGTGGATAATAAATGATTTTATTATATTTTTATGATCTATTTTGGTGAAGTGTATAATAATTCTAATGATTTTATATATCGTAGAGATTAAGATCCGATAAATTACTAATAATATATATAGGTACCTATATGTTTTATATATTATTAAAAAAAACTATAGAAGGCGGGTTGAAATATATATTTTTAACTGATGATTTTAAAAAGAGTTTATATAATGTGAAAAATTGGTGAATGTTGATATATTTTGTGTATATTTTAGAACTATCCACCTTAGTAGCACAGATTCTTCATTTGTAATTCGTTTGGCAATTATTAACATTATTAATCAAATTAATACGAGATGTTTCGTGTGTACCACTATTTAATATATAAATATCAACATGTATACTGTATATCCTGATGAAGGAAGCTTCGCTTCCGCTTCAGATAATATGAACAGTTCTTAGAAATCGAAGCATGATACCGATAAAAATGATGGGACGGATTGGGGTAGCCGTAGATCAACGGAGCCCATGAGATCACAGGTGCGAGTCTCAGCTGCTACCGTTATCTTTTTCATTTCTGTGTCTTTTCGGTTTCATTTTGAAAGTTGTTTATTTTATCTCCAATGATTAAAAATATATTACAATGAGGTTTATAAGCTTCAATAAGTTATTCCACAAAAAATACTATTCTAGACGCAGTACTTAAAATATGTACCCTCTTGCTCTTAATTTCTTGTAGTTTTTATCCATTTATGTTTATTTGGACCCTTCAAATGCAAACTTAAGACCCCAATTTGACAGATATGAAACTATATAGCAAACATTTGACAAAACAAGCTTGTCTCATACAAAATATTCAAGTGTTGTTTTTCAAGCAAATTAACCAGTTAAAGATACCTAAAAGATTAATTAAAAGCAAAATCATTCATTTCATTGCCGTCAATCCGTGCGTTTATTGGCATAAAATTTAAACATTTACATGTAATTCACCCGTCTCAATAGACGATGTCTGTTCTGAGAAGGGTAACAATAAAAAATAAATAAATAGATGTATGAATGAATGAAAATGCTTAAAAATATATAAGGAAGAGTGTAAAACATGAAAAGTAAATTTTAAATACAATGTTTAAACAGTGTAAATGCGAAGCTACAAAATTAAAATAAAAAAATTAAAAAACATAAAAAGGATTATTCAAAAGTGCATAATAAAAATGTGCAATTTAAAAAAAAACATATATAACCGTAATAAGAATAACAATATCAGAATAAGGAGAGTTTGCAAGTAATTTTTTGACACAATTCCTTCGACTGTTGTTGAAATTTTTATCTAACCATTTTAGGTTGTTTTGCATTATTTGTTGAGAGGTTTCTATTAGGAAGATTTTGAAGATAAGATGCATCTATGGATTAAATCTCAGGATATATCTTGACATGACGAAAATGTGACTTTTATAACTACGTAGATTAAACATAATGCGTTGAAGGCGAAGTTTTAATTTTTTTAATTTAATTGAACGCATAATGTGCTTATATGTTTTTTTTTCACATCTTAGCCAAGTATTCTGTCATTCCAAAAGCATTTTTATTTCTTTCATTATGTAGTTAATGCACAGGGTAAAAGCTTTTAGGGGGATATTTTAAACGTTAGGTAAAACAAATAGTACAAAGGTTTTAGGTACTGAAACGTTAATGGCATAATTCAATTACTTCTGGAATAATTTTACACTTAAACAGCACATTAATCTTGTTAAGCGCTTTTGCGAGGCATATTTTCAAAACGACTGAAAGTGCTGTGAAATTCAAAATTCGTTTTCTTGACCGCTCTGCATTTTCGCTTACGCCGTATTAAAAACACCTAGATATAACTGGAAAATATTTTGTCTAGTAAGGTTCCAAATAATAAACAAAATGCATTAGGGATGAAAGGCAGATTTTTCCACTTTTCATGGTTGTTCCCAAACAAAAAAGTTCAAAATTTTTATCATCTGGTTTTTCTTTTCCAAAGATATTTGAATACGTATTTACTGTAGAAAAAAACTATCAGGATAATTCACATATTGTAAGAGATTTTTTTGCTGTGAAGAGCACTTTTTAAAAATATAATAAAAACTTCATAAAGATCTGAGTGTGTATTCGAAACTTTTCGTTTTGGAATATCACGAAAATTGGATATAAAGTTACGACAAGCTTCTTAACTGCATAGGTTACCATCGGTAAAGAATATTCCCAGAGGAGAAAATAAGTGTAAGTTATAGCGAGAGGAATGGGGCAACCTTAAAGGGGCGAGGGGTTGTTCACTAGGTGACTATTGTTGGCAGCATGCACCAGATAGTTTAGAGGTGCTTTCGCATGTAAAAAGAGTTCTTTGTCATTGAAATATTAAACTTAACAGGCCCTACTTTTAAAAACTTGTTTGGTCATTGTATAAATATATTCTTTTGTTTCCAGACCGAGAAAAAAACTTTAGTTCAATATTTTTATTTCGTTCATGTGGTTTGTGCATAAGATTATTTAAGAGAAACAGTATATTAACTACTCTAAATAATCGATGAAACCATGAAATATCTGTTGCTACTGTAAACCAAATATTCTATATAGTTAGTTGCTACAATAAAACAACCCACCTGATTGTAGCGGTAAAACATACTACAGTTTACCAGTGAAGCATACTCTCTGGGTTTCTCCTGCATTTAAACATGAGGTTTGTGCACCTTCCAGGAGTCGAGTTTTCGGTATCCAGTCAAAACTTCATTTCGTTTTGCAGGACGGCGATGTTCAAGGATTGTAACCACCGCAGACAAGTGTAATTACATACTGTAATTGGATGATTTCGGCTTCCAGCAGAGCTGAAACTGTTTGCACCGGACCAACAGTCAATCCGCCCCCACTGAAATCCTGAAAGCTGCGAGTCCAAGCCGCTCGGCCACCACTCGATGTTTTTCAGATCTTTTTCAGATTGCGATCGTACGTGGGTTTGGAAATCGTTTGTTCAACACGTTCAATATTGACTGGGAAGAAAGTAGCACCGAACACATTGAACCATTGACTTTGAACAGCATTACATCGGAATTCTTTTAGCCTTTTGAACATTTTTCGTAACCTTGAGCATTCCCGATAAAATGTATAAAATGCAATTACATTCTTGGAATGAAGCGACTTAGTTTAAAGAAAAGAAGCATTTAATTTTTTTCTAATTAAAGGCTAAGTTAGTGATATAGTTTAATAAGGCTTAATTAATGTTAGTTAGTTAAAAGTAAAATCTTTTGAACGTTGCTGGCATTATGAAAAGCGAACAGCTTATTTGTCTGAAATTTTTAGGATAAGTCAATTATTTTCAGCATGTTACATCATTTACATCAGTTGCTATGGAGGTTTGATATGTTAATTTATTTCTCAAAAATAAAGCCGATTCCCACAAACTGTCTAGAATAATTGTTAGGAAACAGATAAATGCAGGTACATATTTTCGATTTTAAGATAAACATTTAGAATTTATGCTGTTTCGCTACCGAGTCTTCGCGTCACTTCGGTTTAAACTGCCACAGTTTCGGTCGTAAATTTCAATCGAGCGTTGGTTCGTTTACTGTACCGCTGAACACTTGGAATCAGATCTGGTCGAAACATCTATCAGACGCTGAGAAGCAACTGAATCTCCTGCACAGGTACAGCGCGGTGCACAGGCACATTGTCTCGCGCTCACCAGTTAATTGGATTTAGGGTGTCTCCTGTGCTCAGGCGGTAAACAGCAAACAGGGATGCGACTTTATAACGTCCTTAATAGCAACTAAACATTTCGTTGACTGTTATTGATGTACAGTAAAATGTGTATGTTAAATTTTGTTATTTTTTCTATTCGTTTTAATGAAGCTGTATGTTTAAAGTACTTAAACGTAATTGAAGACACAGTATGAATGTTTTAAACATATTTGTGGTGTTTGTGTTTTCTTTTCAGAAATGAATTTGTTTTTAATATATATTTTATTAATCAAATATAGTGAAAAAATTCTAATAAGTTTTGCAAGTGTAGGAGTAGAATTGATTTTGGGTTACGGCTGTATTGCCATTCAAATCTATTATTTATCTATAGTATGGCTACGTACATTCGCGTTATTTATATAATTCTATAACCCTTCAGAAAATCAGCATAATATTATGTTTCAGATACTACAGTTTTAAATCACCAAATACATTTTTATTCTTGACCGGTTTCGGGAGACCCCCACTAAGTCGTAGGAGTAATATACATTATTTACTGGTATTTAAAAAAGCACTATCTTCGTTTTATCTAATTATGGCAAGTCAAAAATGTAACTGTTTTTCATGAACATGCATTTATTAACACTTCGATAGTCTTCACTCTTCGGTAGGTACTATTCGACGTGTACCTGTTAATCATGTTTAAAAATAGACTTTAAAGATTTTTTTATCGTTGAGCCCCTGGATACGTCTTCCCTTCACATCGGCGTCTTCTTTCCAACGACGCGACCCGAGCGAGCGTCTTGCCGCGCGCCGAGCGCCGACGGGGTCGGGCGTCGGGTGGCGTCACGTAACAGGTTATTACGAGAGCCGGCTCTTTGTCGATAAGTATTGAGCTCGGCTCTCAGGTGAAAAGAAAATTATGTAATTAACTCACTCGAGAAATACATATTAGCTACGGTATTTTCCAAGAGACTGTTACATGGAGTATTTCTTTAGACGAGTTTGTTTGAAGAGCAAGAAAAAACAGGAATGAAAGGTTGAATTTATATACTTATTATTTTACCTTGCTTGTGCCTTGATGTCGCATATACATTAAATAGAAGTCTTATAATATTAAACGCTTCCTGCCAAGCTCTGAATTATCCGATATTATGGTTCATTACGATCCTAATTGTCTACCACTTTAGACGTGTCAGTGTAGTCTCCAAACGCAATAAAGTTGGTATCAATAGTATACACCGATGCTGTTTTTTGTAAGAGGTTTCTTATCGAAGGTATAACTTTTCAACTTTCAGACGACTGTCACTTTTATTTCGTCGGTAACCGGTTTTGCTAAAACCTGAATTTTGTCAGCCCAGTTTTTAATGTAATGTTTGTTAAAGAAATTTTCAGATACTGGCATAATGAAGCTCAGGCTGGTTGGGTACGAAGTGTGATTTAAAAATAAAACTTATTTGTATTCATGTTGATACTCATAAGTACCTACCCACATTATGAAAATAAAGTGAAACATTGTCTGACGTAAGTAAGTAGGCACTTACTCGTAATATATTTGTTTTTGTGTTGGCCTCAATTTAAAGGTTACGTACTCATCACTAAATAACATTTCATACGGATTTATTTTACCGAATAATTTCGCAGAAATCCGAAAGTTCTCGATTTTTATTTTGAAATACGTTAAACACATGAAAAGATTTGTTATATTCTGGCAATTAAATTATTCCGTTCGAACAAACAAAGTACCTACTTGAAAGAGTAATTTTTCTCATCATTTGATCGAACTTGAATTCCTATGAAGATGGATATAAAAAAAACGTACTGATTAACGTTTTACCTCGAGAGTATTATGCCCACTAAAAAAACAACGATCAATAAAAGTAATTATTTACTTATGAAATGCTGAGCATTTTGTATGTAAGAACTTCTCAGTAGCGGCACGCGGTGACTGTTTCGTTATATGTGCATATAATTTTACAAACTACCCTTTACAATTCGCATACTATTAGATTTTACCTTGCTCAACTTTATGTGGTTCATAAAATAACTGTTGAATTTAGTAATTGGTGTAATGGTGGTTTTAGGCAGCGCATTATAATGAAAACTTATTACTAACAAAATATGATGTTTGAATTTGAGGAATAAAGGACTGAGCCTTTTGTGAAAATTTTATGAACGTAAATAAATCTTAAAGTATTAAAATTAATACCATCTTAAGGCATCTGTAAGGCAATAGAGTACCTAAATCCATTAAGCGCCCATGCTGATGAAGCTGTGACGGAGATGAAGTATATAATAACATCTACTCTACATGGATGGGCTAAAAAAGTAAGAGATAGGAGAAACACAAAAAAAACAAATTGTATTAAGATCTGAGGTTTGTTGTACTTCTTGGAGTGTATAAGGGTACGAAAGCTTATCGAAGGTCAAATACTTACAATGTGAGGGAAGGTAATTTACACCAAAACGAGAATAAAGATATAGGATCCTAGACTCTGATCGTGGAATCAACGAAATACACGTATGCTTAACTCCGGGGAATGCTGGTAAACCAAGGGAACCTTATATTTATGCAAATCCCTTTTATTTCATGAGATATTATTGAGAACGGCGTGCATTTATTGAACGGATTGTTGTACTAGAAAGAAATACTATTTTACACTGAATCGATTTTTTTTAAATCTGTTCTGTTTTTACTTCCCATCATAATGGGTGTTTTGAAATAGATCGTATTTTCTTGAAATCCTAGTTAAATGTGACGGAATAAATCAGGATGTTATCTAAGACATTTATTTTTAGTTTTTTGGGAAGTTTCGGTTTAATGTGTGTATCCTGAATGAGAAGGTACATCGCTCATGGAAACAATATCACCGTAAAATGTTGATTTTACTATGAAAGTACCATCAAACCGATTTGGCGCTATCTCAGTAGTAGGGTACTTTAACTAAAGCAAGCGAATTTGTTTACAATAACACAGGAACAAATCTTCTATGGCAGACGAAAAGATGGCGTAAAGATTGTTCAAAAATGTTATTTGCATGTTGTTGGGTTGATCTCAAGTTTTCAAGTTTTGTAAAACAATAAATTAGAAAACAGTTGTTCAAAAGCATATCAGAATGAATGTAAAAAAAACGCTTAGTTTCTGTATCAAAAAGCCAAAAAATATGCGCAACGTAGTATTTGAGTAATTCATTCGAATCATTGCGTCCGTAATTAAATTAACGTGAAATTTAATATTTAACTAATGTTTTAATCATACCGGGAACAGTAGATTGCGGGCAGCGGTATCGAGTTTAATTACACTCTGAGCCGTATTGACGGCAGAGTTCCTGGAAGACCTGTGAACGATTTATTATATTTTCCACGGAAAATGTATTGTTGCTAACGATATCACGTTACTTAAAAAAAATCTATTTAATTCAATGTTGCGGACGGTCGGAAATGCACATTATTGATTTAATTATCTAGTTGGTCGTTGGAAGACGTAGTAGAAAAAACACAGAACTTTATGGCTTCGAAACGTAAAGCAAAGTGATCGAGTTATTCCGGTTTGGAGCCTGCAGAGTGAAGTGTCAAGTGTAGTTAGCCAACCTTAGAGAGAAGTGGGTACCAAATGAAAACAATTAAAAACACATAAAATAGGTAGGTAGGTACCTATATCATTAGTTCAATAAAAAATCTACAGAACTTCTAGATGAACATGAAATATGGTGTAGGTTGAATTAACTGGGATACAAAATCAGAAAAATAATAATAATTGTACAGACTTGATTATCGCTGTATCAAATAAATAATAAATAATCCACTCCTTTTTTGTATATCGGTAAAAAATTGTATATATTTCAACGGGAAGTATTATAAATGTATGCAACTTTCTCTCGTGTCCATAAAAAAAATAGCGGAATCTTTCCCTCTTTCTTGTTTTACGTCCTCTGTTCTCCAAAGAGAATCCGTCTTCCGATACGACGAAGATTTGTCAAACGTTTTTCTTGCTTACACCGAGACGTAGCATGTTAACATCCGCGTGTAAAAAGTTGATAAATGAGTGCGGGGGTGGAACGGGCAGGGCCGGGACAGGGGTTACGTGACCCGGAGTGGCCAGTGGCTTGTGATTAGTACGGCAATTGTAAACATTTTCTTAATTTGAATTGGCGATATAATACTTAATTCTGACCAGTTGAAAAGTGATTACATAAAATGAAGGTTGCTAATGAGTTCCAGTGCTGTTCTGAAAATCATATCACAACGCATTATTTGGCTTTATAACAAAAGCAATGAAGATATTCCATGAAAAACGCTATTTCTGTAAAGAATTTCACGTTTTTAATGCCAAATTTCAGGAAAAAATCCCATTTGGATTTTCGATTAAGAGAAGTTATTTTTTATAGAAATAAATTTTTACTTTTACTTACTAAGGTTTCGCTAGTAATTATTATTAACTCATGATTGCAAAAATCTTAAAGGAGGTAGTATTTAAAACAAACATTTGGTCAGCTAAACATGACTGGAAATCTAAGCATATTTCATTTGGTTGTTGAAAAAAAATCTGTTAAACGAATACCGTCAAAAATAATAACTGATTATAAAAACAGTACCTACCTTCACAAGTACTTACATTTTTCATATAAATTCATTTGGTGCTCCCCTCCATATTTTTTTTTGTGGTAAAATGCGAAATACTAATTATTCGTTATTGATAGAGAACAGGAGTAATGGGAGTAAAGTAAATGTTTATTCAAATAAATAATTTCACCAACAATGTCCTACGTCCGATACTGCACGACACTCAAGACAACCCCGAGTAAAAGGAAATTGAGAAATCTGTCGCGTGTCAGGTCAAATTCGGAATCCTCTGGACAGGAGAGATGGAATCGTTTATATCAACCTCCGGATACATCCAACAAAATGTACTAAAACGAACACAGCTACAACTGCGCAATTTCCCCTTTTTAAGTCTTTTAGTTTGAGAAGGATTAAGTACTAAAACTATATCCATCTATCGAATTAAAAATAGCACCTTGTATATTAAAATTAACTTAGCTCTTATAGATTTATTACGGTAAGTTTAATGAACCCAGGAAGCATTACAATGAAATACTTTTTATACTGTTCCAACTTTTGTCACAGATTAATTTTAGGACAGTCGATTAGAAAGATATAAACTAGTGTTTAACTTTGTTCAAATGTTCGTCATGCATTTTTCTTCGAAGTGTTAAAAGTTAGTACATACTTACATACGTAAACATCTATCAAAAATATTTTCATTTTTGCGAAGAACTCCACAAGAACCACCTTCTTTTATAATACTTTTTCAATTTTCTTTGATAGTCGCTTTTCAATTTTTGCTAAACAATCCTTAACTTCTAAATTAGATTCTTGAGAAGGCTTTCATGTGTGTTCATTTGAGTGCAAATTCTTAATACAACCGGAAATCAAGTTACGTCCACCCCCGAGAGCAAAACACAAAATCTATTTATACTTTCATCAAGGATTTCATAAACCAATTTAGCCGAAGTCTGCAAATTGCAGCCCCTCCTATATTCTCCGTATTAGTACATGAAGAGGTAGAATCGTATACGAGTACATATACTTTATACAACCCCCCATGTTGAGTTGAGCAATACAAAATCGCTTGAAAGAACATTTCTGATAGACACACATCCCTTCTTATTCAGGGTGCAAAGAACAAGAAATCCACCCTTAAAGGAAAAGCTGCAGGCGACGTCAATCGACACGCAATTGTCGAGCTACCCCCTCTCTGTAATACAAAGGTTTCGTTCCACTCTGCAGTGCT
This sequence comes from Halesus radiatus, assembly GCA_022606495.2. Lineage (NCBI taxonomy): Eukaryota > Metazoa > Arthropoda > Insecta > Trichoptera > Limnephilidae > Halesus > Halesus radiatus. The sequence continues at coordinate 698,965 of JAHDVE020007712.1, forward strand.
CTGGCTGAAGATTGAATCGACATGAAAATAATTGGATACCAATCAATAATCAATTAGGTATTCATTGTTTTTGTGTTTAATTCGTAGAACTAAATATATATGTATAAATATTTTAATTTATTGTAAATCAAATTTAATAATATTATTATTATTAAGTTCTGCAGGTATTTCAGTTTTTTATCATTGTGTTAGTTTGAAGATTGCATTGTACGCCGAAACAGCTCTCACAATAACAAAAAAAAAATACTGAAATGCTTGCAAAACTTAACCTTTTTAAATTTGATTTTCATTAAAAAAAAAAAAAAGAAAACAAAACAATTGGGTAACTTTATACTTTATTAAATTTTTTATTTTTTATTTAATATAAATACATATCAAATATATAATATTACAGATATATCTTAATAGCTAATTACAAAAGAGGTATAAATTTATTTAACAAAAATTACCCAACTCAATAGAGAAAGATTTCACATGTTTGAGTTGGGATGCAGCTCCATGTAGCGACAGTAATGCTAATAAAGACGTACGGCTGCGCTGTCTGTTTCATAATTAACCTAATTTTGAATTTGAGGCCAAAATACCCATTCAAACTGAATTACAATACATATTTTTTAAATTAAAGGTTTCGTAAACATCTAGTACGGATGAGAAGTATTATATTTTATTTTTTTTAAATTATATATGCGGTGAAAAAAAAATCATTATTTTACAGGCAACTTAGAAAATTATTTGCTGGCTTTTTGTATATTTTTTAAAAATTATTATATTTGCTATGTAAATATGATTACGTAAATAAAAATATAAAAACAAAACGTTTTTTCGGGTCGACATTTTGAATTATGTATGTCAAATTTGTGTTCCAATGTAAATTGGTCGTTTTTAATTTAATTTAAAGTCCACCATAATGCTTATTTTAATATTTAAAAAAAATATTTTGTATTGGATTAGATTAATAAAGCCATGGATAACCCATGGCTTTATTAATCTAATCCATTTTTTGTTTCAAGCTTAGTGATATATTTTTTTTGGAGTTCAATAATTATTGTTTGAAAATTGTTTCTCTCCGTTTTCCATGTTTCCTTTAGTAAGAATATTTCTTACTTCTCAGTTCTTTACTGTAGTAATGTTCTTTATGTCACTTTTTACATTTTCAATCAATGTTAGCACTTCTATTATGTGTTAAAAACTTGGGTTACCGTGCGATGTAGCGTTCACCAATACACACGTCACTCCGGGTCAAACTATGTGATAGTACCTAGATTGCATTATTAGATTTATGAGGTAGTCTGAAAGTTAACTGTTATAAGATTTAAGAGGGTCTCTTAGATAAACACGTCGCTAGACATTCTCCACTCCACGTTAATTTAAACGGTTCATTTAAAACATAAACTGTAAACGATAAGTACAGATATTTTCACTTACCATTTAATTTTTGTTGAAGGGTATATCAGTTTGAAGGCTAACTCCTCTACGGAATTAAAACTCGATCCATGTAACTACATGGTAGTATACCATACTAACTTTTTCAGTTTTGTTCTGTATTAACACCTTATTGGGCATATTATTACAGTTTATTATATTACTACTTATACTATTGTAGGGTTGAGGTATTTCACATAACTTCTTATGTAATATAGTCACTAAATGATCGACCAGCGTCATTTTGTTCCCCTGCAATTTGAATGGTTTTCGTTAAATGCTGATTCTATATTCGTTTCAGCTTTCCATCAAATTGTGATCAGCTGACTGTGCTGACAAGTATCCGTTGTCGAGGGGTAATGACTGCAAATCCGTTGGTGGCGGATCAAATCTCGCCGTGCGGATGTCAATTTTATTTAATCAATGAAGAAGATAATATTAATAAATCACAATGAAATATACTCGATCACAGAGAAAAGATCGGGAAAATAGAGGATCCGGGTTTGAGTCGTAGTTGCGATCGTTACCTTTTTATTTTCGGTATTTTTCAAAACTTTGCTTGAAATGACTTTAGCCCTATTTGGGGAACAGATCTGAATAGCCAGGTACTTCCCCACCTTCCTATTCCTCTTAACCATCGCCTCCCCCTTCTCACTACCTTTTACCTCACTAAATACACCAATTGAGGATGCGATAGTTTCAGTGGCCATTGACGGTTGGGATCTATTGGAGCTTTTGTACGGTATTCGCATTAAAAAAAGCAAAACAAAATAAAAGTTGTGCTTTCTGTTGACCTTAATTTAATCAAAAGCTGAAACGGACCCAGAATCGGCGTTTAACGAGTCCTTTGGATTGTAAAAAAAATGGTATTGAAAAGCTTTTTGATGACAATTTAACGCTTTTAATTTTGTTAAACACTCCTAACATAGTTTATTACAATTTTGCTTTAAAGATTTTTTCAAATATCAGAATATAACAATGCAATATTTGCGACTTTTTTATAGGTATTCGTATTTAGTAGATTATTATTATTGAGTAAAAAGTATGTAGGTGTGCAGTGTTGTAAAATACTTGGTCCTACATACGATACATGATGGCGTGCGACCAGCTGGGACGTGAGAAGATAGCCGGGTAGTACTGTATTCTCCCGCCAGGGGCTTGCTCTCATGTGTAATGCCCCATTATCGATAAGACATAAAACGTAATGTGAAAGAAAGGGAGGAAGTGGAGAGAAATCGCATGAATAAATGCGTTGCAATGAATAGAAATACTCGCGGCGGCGATGGCAAAACGGTTGGAGTGGAAATATCATACCTTATGATCAAAACATTTACGTATAACTACCCACCTACATGTAACTCTGCATATTTGGGCACAAGATTCTTTTGTGTGTCTGAAAGGATATGTCTACACTTGAATTCTTTTTCAATGTTACTATTCTGTTATTTTACAGGTATCCCCTATTTTTTATAAATATTCCTACCGAGATTTGTAAGGTAATTGATTAGATAATTGTAATTGTAATTGAATAATTGATTAGACTCACGAAATGTCATTACAACACATAATGTACACTGGAAGTTGGAAAATCAATGTCCAAATTAAGTGATATAAGTATATCATCTATAACAAGGGTGGCCACGTTTTATTTTTCTAGGAGCAACTAGTTGATAAATTGTGACGATGGACTGATATCGTTTGTAATTATATAATAAGATAACAATAAAAACCCAATTACAAATAAGAGAATTTGTGTATGTTTTTGAAAACATATATTAAAAATCAAAAAACAATCAAAAAACTTATTACAATAATATAATTATGTATTTCACACGTAAAAAAGGGAAGAGAAGGGAACAAATATATTTTCAGATATTGAACGTTGACTACTTTTAACTCGTTTGAACATAAAGTAGTACAATAAAAACAAAATTATTTAAAAAATCCTACTGTGTATAAATATTAATGTCTCTTCAATTTATTGTAAAAGGCCATTTCCTTAAGCCTTTGGTAGTTGTTTAGTTTCGGTTTAAACGGTATTTTTTAATTTTTTTTTAATGTGAAGTCACTTATTGCTGAACATAACCCGACTCCTGTCTTAAAATGTTACTATTTTTGCAGTATTATTGTGAATGTGTTATTTTTGTATAGCCGTGTATATACTGTATAATATTTTGTTATTTTATTAGATGAATATGTACCTAAGGAGTACTGTAGGAGTAATATTAAGAATAAGCAAGAATGTATGTACTATGTTAAGAATGAATAAATAGGATACAAAAGGAGCACTGTAATAATACCACTGAATGGAGTTATTTAATATATTTTTTAAAAGTTTATTTATAGTAAAGTGAACTTGAAGTGAAATAGCACAAAACTGCGCTATATAAATGCTTTGTTATTATTATTATACAATGTATAGGTCCGCGATCGACAAAAAATACTTTCGCGATCGACGCACTGGCAATCCCTGATCTATGATGTTAAGTGAATCATTATTCTTGAGTATCCATAGGTACCCTACCAAATATCAATATGAAATTTATGTTTGGGTTTTTTATTATGAAGCACACCTTTATGGGAAATTAATGTAAGGAATATACTTTTGTGAAAATAATAGAAGGATGTTGTTTTTATATTAATATAGCCTAGTATTATATGGAACAATTTACGATTTTCTTTAAAACATCAATGTACACCCGTTCTTCTTTTATGTAGCACTTACAATCCTTGCTTATAGTTATTTTCACCGAATCTTGTTGAAGTAGAATCTAACAAAAATTATTTCTAAATGGAGATTATTTTTAAAAATTACATCGGATTTTGTAAAAATATTTAGCCGGCTGATGCATGCCAGATACTTGTTTTTTTAATAACAAAAATAATTTCGGTATTTTCACCTTTTCTTGGAACCTTAATCAATTTAATGATTAATAATGTATCTCCAGCCTTTTCGTACGTTTTAAATAACGAAATCTAAACAATTGGAATATTTTTTGTCCGACAACAATGTCTCCTGTCGCACCCTCCGTTTTCTGTTCATCTTTAAATATAAAAATGGGTACCTACAAAGGAACAAAACATGTTTCAATATTCAATATGCCCGTCACACGCTGTGTAGAAAATATTTCAATACCACCCTGTTACTTCTTGTCAACGAGAGTAGCTGGGATCGTATTATATTGCTTATCATTTCGACTGCCAGTCGTTTCTTGAAGGCGATAAACGCCTTCGTATACTTATAGATGGAGTATTAATACGTACCCTCCGCAATATACTCCCCCTTGGGCCCTGGTAGAAGCTCTGTCAATATGGCCGCCATCTGCTGGGGGTGGTAAGGCTTTTAACGAATATTCCCTCTCTTCTCGGGGGTTTCAATGGCAACCTAAACTGTTGCTCGCCAATCCTACCCTTAAACCAAATTATCAGCGGGATCCCTCTGCGGTTTTGAAATATTTCTCATATCCAAAATTAATTGGGACGTTTGTATGCAGGGGTTGTGTTGCACAAGGATAAGTGGGATTAGTCGGGACGTTTTACTTTGATGAAATAACGCAATAAATACGCGCTCTGTTTATAATGCGTGCAGATTGGAGTTTGAAGAGACTTAAATAATTGGTTCACTATTATGAACCACTACTACAATACGCTTGAGTGAGCTTTGTTAATATTTTCCTATGCTTTATTAATTGAGATTGCGTTTAATTCGTGGAACTCCAATACATTATTTTAAATTCAAAGAACACAAGAGACAATGTTATTATTAAGTTCTGCAAGTATTTGTATTATTTTATTATTGTGATAGTTGATTCGGTGTTCACAGTTCAAATGAAAATGACTTTGAATGCCGAAACAGCTGTCACACTAACTAAAATTCTCGAAGAACTTAATAATAATATTATTGAATCTGTTTTCTTTAAATCCAATAAAATATGTTTTAATGATTATTTATTTTAAAATCATTGGGTACTCCGTACAATTCACGAATCGAAAACAATAGCATAAAATCAAAAAAAAATTATTATCAAGCCTTGTGAATAATCATTAATTCCGTTTGAATTATGCAAATAACTTCCCAGTCATAATTCAAATGGAAATGCAAAGAAACAGATTTACTTACGCTCTGGCATCATGAAATGTGCGCATATTATATTGTTTGATGTTTATAAGTCAACATCGCTTCTGCCATCGTAAGCTTTGAAGGATTATAATGATATTTTAAGTGCTCAAAAATGATGCAACGTAACATTTTTTACTGCACGTTTTTTCAATTATTTTTCCATATGCAGAAAGATGACGGCAAAAAAAAAATATAACCTAACAAAGCTGAATATATATATTATTATTCCTTAGTACACAAAACATCCATTTCACAATAACTTCCCATGTCGTGATGAACATGTAAGCTCGAGTAGTTGGTAGATTCGTACATTGAAAAGCTTTAAAGAAGGGACTTTATATGGGGGAGGCAAAAATGCTTTGCGTGCTTTAAATTGCAATGCACTGAAGCAAATGTACACAGAGCGTACTGGATTGTTAATAGACTGTCAAGTCGGGAAGGCTTCATTTGTGCAGGAGACTAAATAAAAGTTCCATGCGCCATGGCAAATGAAATAAACGATCATTAAAAATGAAAATAGAATGTAACATGCTTTTGCCATTGTTTTTCCAGTAAATAAATTAATATTAATTTAGTGAGGTTTTGCACTTTATTTTACCGTGTTCAATAATTGAAATTAAATTAATATTTGAAGAATATTTATTGAAACTTATTGGTTGGATATTTTTAAAAGAGTATGTAAGAGGAAAAGTTGAATTTTAATATTAAACATGAAATACAATTACTTTAATACAATAAAGTGCGGTAAGTAAATAAAAACTACATGTTACAGTAAATAAAATGTTTAAAAAATGATTTTTTTAATATTATATTATTAATTCAATACACGCCATTTGAAGTTCTTAAATATGAATTTATACGTTCTTTACGCGAATACAGCACAAGAGCCCCAACTGCCCGGAGGCAGTGGGACAATGGGATTACCAGTTAGGATATGTTCTGCGGCAGTAGGGAGTGAGGGGGGAGGGGGGTGAGTACACTCAAATCATTTTAAAGAGCACACATTTGAATGTATTTATGCACACCGATAGTGGTTCAAATTGGTTCGAAATAGTGTGAAACACCCTTTGGCAGTCCCCTCTCACCCTGCAGTAGTTCTACAAGACAGTACACTACTACATAAGCAAGAATCTCTTTAACATGATTCTACTATACCTGGCTATTCAATCTGGTTATCAGTCATTTCAAGTAACGTTTTGATTCTGAATGGTGGTCTTTCACCAGAGCGATACTGAGAGTATAAATTATACCCCGTAATAGAAACTAAATCGTAAAATAAAATTAATACCCTGTTTTTTAAGGAGCAAGAATATGATAGGAACAATGATCAATGATATTTTATCAGCTAAGTATGCAATCATAATTTAAGTGCCATCGCAGCATAGATAAGCACACACCCATTTATAATATAAAACAAAGAATATTCTAATCGGGTACGTTTTTATGTTGATATTGACAAAAACGTTTATTTATTTATGTCCACTTCCCTATTGACTCTCCTCGCTCAATAATAGTACGTGATATTTTTAGTTGGGAATCAAAATGTTCATTTCTCAGATACTCATCCACTGGAAATACCAAAGTTCGAATAAACGTAGATGTTTACTTTCCCCAGGAATCTTATCCTTCGATTAACATTATACGGGTTTCCAAAAGTTAGGTAGATAGGCATGGACAAAAGACTTCCTTTTTTATTTATCTTTCACCCCCTTTACGGAAACAACTATGTTAAAGTATTAACATATAAATTAGGTACCCACTCGCCTCCCCACACCATACGAAATAATACGATTTCCTCCATTGAATTTATTCATTGTTATTTATTTTGTCAATGACAAAGTGCCAGGCATGACTCACTGTACAGAAAAATAAGAGGGGATGCTGAATGGATGATTTCATTATCTTGATTGCATCAAGATTTGGAATCCCTTTATGTGTTGTTATGCATTGAAACAGTGGTCTTAAAACTGTCATAATATATCTAACAAACAATACGGAGTGTTGTCATCTATTTTTAAGGTAATTGGTATTTCAAAACTCCAAATCCCATAATGGAAATGATTTTGAGATCTGAATATGATTGGGTTAACCTAGGATTTCTAGAAAGAAAATACTTTTCAAAATACATCAGTGCTCCGCAACCGGTGTGCCGTGGCACACTGGTGTGCCGTGAGCCGAATACAGGTGTGCCGCGGTCAAATGCAATGTACGAAAATTTATTGTAAAATTCAATTTAATACCTATATATTTTAGCTTTTGGTGTGCCGCGGAATTCTAGGAAGAATTTTGGTGTGCCGTAGATGAGAAAAGGTTGCGGAGCACTGAAATACATGACCACAGAGCTCACCGTTTAAGAGCGGGCGATTTCGGGGCTTTTAACGTTTTAACCTTTTAACCCAATCTACGGAGCGGGGCTAAGAGGGGAGGTAGCACTCCTACCGTTCCTTCTGCAAGGAGGAACGGTACTAGCGACATGACCCTTGTTGACGATTTTTGCAAATTCTGCGGGCCTTGTCCTTGTGACGTCTTATTGGGGTCCAGTCCGAGGCAGTAGTCCGATGGAAGTCCAAGGTAAGCAGTGGTCAGAGTAAAACAAGGCGGGTGGATCAGAAGTCAGAGCGGGCAGTGGAGATAGAAGTACTTGTCGGGCTGGCGGTCGAATGCTAACTGCCCGAAGTGGCTTTCGCAGGCCACTTAAGGCGGTCCGCAACGTGCAGACCTACGGCGTCGTGTGAATACCTGACGAGGCTGTCTCTGTCCCACCGCCGTACTGCTCTTACGTTTTTATTCTTAGTCATTTAAGTCTGAGCGGTCTGTGAAAACAAGCTCGCCACAGACCACCCGTTACATATATTAACAAACAACAATAATATGAACAATCTATACATAACAAATACGAGGTCAAAAATGGCCGCGTCAAACTTTTTGGAGAGTCTGTGACGTCCGACACACCACTCAGGTTATATATTCGTTCCATTATAAGATAGTTGTTCCACAGTGCTTGAATAACAACAGAACTTGAATATTAACTTTGAAATTTTGATGAATTCTTAAAGCAATAAGCACTGAGAGTTGTTTGTAGGACAACAGATTTCTGCTCTATAGCTATGATTCAAAATTATTATGTGTACTTTTGAGATTACTGCTACAATTTAATTTAATACAATCACAGTATTAATTTTAACGTATTTTAAAATATTCACAGTTATTAAAGTTTAAATTGTGGAATAATAGAAACCATGAATTTAATTTCATAAAGTACCTAACCCGACAATTGGAATGCAAAAACATTAGGTAAACATACTGTAATATTCTTGTTAGTATGTTAAACAGGAAGATAATTTAACCTTGTTAGGGTGGCACAACATGTACCTCCTCCATGTTAAAGCAAAACAATGATTTTATACACATAAAACTTTGGAGCAAAATGTTATTAGAAACTTGCTGATAGGCCGTGCGTGGCTCCAACAAGGTTATCCCAATAATGAAGGAAATATTGAGATTTCGTTCATCGATAAAATTCAGAAAATAAATTGAGTTTAGTTCAATGGTTTTATTGAGGGGACATTTTACTTGCGATGCCAACTTCTTTGTGAACGTTCGGGGAAGAAGGGAGGGTGGATTTGGAAAAATCGCTTGGCCGTCTGTGAAATTGTAGCGAGACGAGGATGGTCCCCTCACCCACGGCCTGTCAGTAAAATGGTACTGAATGCCATCTGTTAAAGTTTATTGAAACTAAATTTTGAATTATCGATACACGTTTTTATTACCAGCGTTTTTCTTGAACCGTTTAGATGTTTTTGTGAAATGGAGTTTGATTTTCAATTTTTTGACAGTTTTTTAAACGATTTTAATTTATTGAACTACGTTTTTACCTTCTTTTTAAAAAAAAAATATGTTCTGATATTAGTTATGCTAAAATGGATGTTTGTATTTGTATAGTGGACATAATAAGTAATTATAAACAATATGAATAGAATATTTTCATTGTTTTCGAAATACCTGATATTATGTTAGCTCCCTACTCGCATCGTTATAAACGACAAATGTTGACCGTGCAATGATGGGGGACTTATCATTAGGATCGAACTCACGTTTCCTGGGAACCTGACATTTTGAACCACTTGGCCAATAACCAGTTGTGGAATGCTAGAAATTTTAAAAGTTCAACTAAAGTATTTATTTTTAAGCTATATGCAAAAATGAAGGACTGTTATGAAATTCGATTATAACGGTTTTTTCAAATGTTGAAAAATAATGTTTTTGAGCATTTAATTTATTGAAACTATTTGAAACCCATCAAATGATCAATCACATTAAACACGAAATTACCCAACATTAATAGAACGTAAACATTATTCGTCTAAATATATTATTTTTGGTTACGATTCGTTGTAATGAAATAAGAAAATGTCGACACACAAAACGTCGTATAACCGATAAAAAAAAACAATATCTCATTGATTGTTAACCATGCGAGAAAATGGCTGTCTGGAGGAATTATTTCTGATCGAACCTATTAGTCCTGGATTTATTTCCGATTGGGTGAACACGAAAACAAATCAAAAGATTGTGAGAAGTATAGAAAAATAAGGACTGTTTTTATTGGAAATATTACTTAAAAAAAACAACATTTTTAGTGACCAAAAAAAAGATGTAAATAATTTATTAGGTACTGACAATATTTCAGTTCAATTTCTTTCACTCGATAAATTAATACTGTAATGTATGGCCGTAATGATATTATGTATACTTTCATTCATTCATAAATTTATTGATGGCTATTCACGGGAAAATAAATAAAATCTTACCGCGAAGTGAAAACAGCAATTTCACCCCCTTTTTTTTCATAATTGGCAGAACATCGTGCGTGAGCTTACCTGAAAAACAGAAAATAATAAATGGTTAAAATATTGTTTAAACAAACAGCGCAAAAATGAACGTTGTTCTGTAGAATTAATTTATACCAGCAAATCTCACCCGAGATATAAAAAGTGTTTATTATCGTACATATATTTTTAATATTTTTTAATTCTATATTGCATAATGTGGGGAAGTTAATGCAATCATTTACATCTCATAAAGGTCTTACATATACTTGTATACATACAGATAGGAGTGAAGATCAAAAAATATGCAATAAAACAATTATAATATGTCTACCAAAACTCAAACGTCCAAATGAAGGATAAAATATTAATGACAAAAAAAAAATATTTAACGGGTTCGAGATATAAATATTACTCATTTGTTTATAAAATGATTTTACTAACAAATAGGACATTTTCTGTTTTAGGACGGCCGAAATGAAAAATAATACATTTTAGACGGTGGTTTGCTCCAATTTCTTTTTTGTTTTTGTTTTTTATTTCTGGTTAGTTATCAGTAAGAAATAAATAAGTATTATACTTTTGTTAGGCATCAGTAATTTTTTAGTACTGGAGATGTCGGGAGATTATTGTTCTGATGACTGTGAGTGCTTTATTATTATGATACTTCAAAGCGAAATACTTTTTAATAATTCATTTTTTAAAATTCGTAATTATTTCTACTTTTGAAACTGTCAATTCATATTGGATCACTTTAATATGATTTTTTTGTTTAAAAAAACATTTGTAACTTTATTACACTTGTTTATTTATGACTGGACTGGTTTCACGCTATCACGGGCATCTTCAGTCTGATATGTTTAAATTCACAACGTATTTCTGCAGAGAGTCTTTCAATTATGGTTTTCAATAATCGCGTACGTACTAAATAAATATTTTGCATGTTCATTCAATTAGTTTCCTGGGACTTAACAATGCATAAAATATATTTTCCATTTATTCAAGCGAATTACACGTATGAACCTTATCAAAACTCATGCGGTGTACCATATTGTTCATATTCTCTGGCAAAAGCCACTGCAATGTCTTGTAATAAAAAAACGTTCAGCACAAATAGTGGAATTTAGTTCGCAAACATTGCTAGGGCATAATGGTCATTCGCCCGACTCGTGAGCTACATTTTAATGGGTTCTTTAAGAAGCCCCGCCGCGGTGGAGCTGTTACAAAAACTCGCAAATGAACAATGATATAAAATACATCAGAAGGGCCATTTATTATAAGGAATTATGTGTTATAGGTTAAGTATTTAATGGTAATTGTGAGGGGCGTTGTAGGATCGATACTCCGTTATTTGAGAAGGCGTTGAAGTTCACTTTATTGTTTCTCCTAAATTACTACGAAATACCAATCAGATGGCTTTCTGAGGTATCAATTCTTGAGAGTCTGGAAAAATTCAAAGGCAACAAATAATGCAAAAGCAGTGGTATAAAACGTAAGGTTGGGCCCAAACTTTTTTGAATTTGTTGTAAATTGTATGTCTACATCTTCAGTAAGCTCTAATAAATATACATTATGTGTTTAAGAATGTCAACGAATTAAAATAATAGTTCCAAAGTTTTAATGCAAAGACGGTAAAACACATTTTTTAAATTGTCAAACTCAATTCGTATTCACATAATTAAGAAGGATCATGGGAATTGGGTAGCTAATCAGTAATTTATATTACCAGCAGGACTGTCCAGTGAGTATAGCTATATATACTGTTTCTTCACGGAAAGAAAATAATGATAAATTTTGGAAACCCCGAGGAAGCCGGGTAGCTACCATAAATTAATTGGATGAAAATAATTATGGGCTATAGAATAATATTAATAAAAAAAGTGTTGAAGAGCCATTACATTCCAAACGGAATTATGTAATTATTATAATTTTTTAAAAATAGACCTCAAATGTTGTGCTATAGTTAGTTATTTTACATTTTAAATGTATTTATTTAATGAATCAATGCCACAGATGTGATGCAGGACAAGATAAGGATGCGGATGTCTGGAGGCGTATTGTATATTTTTAACTGTATTATTTTTACATTCTTCTACTGTTTTAAAAAAAATTTGAAGATCTATTTATTTTAAACTAGCTGATGTGTACCCGGCCTCGCTCGGGATTTTTCACTTGTCATTAAGGTACCATAATTGATTTGACAGCGAAAGTAAATCTCTAAATAAAGGAACATTCATTTAAATATTTTATTTCTATCCAAACATTAATTTTTTCAAAATATATCCAAATCATAAAGTTCTTAAGTAGGTACCTACTCTTGTTTTCCATTTAGAAAATATTCTACCCAAAAAAAACTTCTTATTTTGAATATGGAATCTGTGGCTAACCAGAGCGTTATATCTGTGGGCTAACCTAAATAAAATATGGCGGGTTCAATGTTTTTCATACTAATTTAAAAAGTTATGGCAACAGTTTTTCATATTGGATTTCATTCAAACTACTCTCCAAACCTTCCCGACACTAATAAAAACCAACTGTGCTATTTTTAGCAAAACTGGTCCAGTATCTTTTGAGAAAATCGAGGACAAACAAACAAACAAACTTACTAATGTTAAACACACATTGATTTATATATAGAGCACGTAGTTATATTTATACATTCCCGAAGGCCAATTCAAAAATAATATACTAGTTTGTCTTCATACCGATCAAACTAATCGATGGTGTAACCTTTTGTATTGGCTATGGACAATCCTGTGTGATATATATCATTGAACAAACCACAAGCTGTAATGCCAACTTTGTGCTTCATTGCATGTTTCCATATTACTACAATTTATTTAATGAAACCTGGAACTTGCGTGTTCCACAAAAAAATGGTTTACAATTAAGCAAGATTTGATGGGTCTTTGTTTGTATAGGGACTCATTAATTTTATTATAATTAAGTAATACCAAAATAGAAATATAAATTTCACAAAAAATTTTTTTTTTAATTATTTTAAAATTTGAATAATGATCTGTCTGTGTTCTGTGGATTTCGACCGTATTATAATATAAGTAGTTAATCAAAATGAAAACCAGAGTTAGTAGGAGAAATATATTTATGTACATATTTACTTATTAGGACGATAATATACGTTTGAAGAAAATATAATAAATATATGACAGCACTAATTTATCTCAAAATAAAAATGTAATCGTAACGTTTTACGAATAATAAACAAAGTATTCCTTATTAGTTTCCCAATTAAAGAAAACAAGACACGCATTAATATTTAAAAAAAAAAGTTATGCACTTCGATAGATATTTTTTTATGTTTCGTTTGGTGAGTGTGCTCAATAGGGTATTGTTTTCCTCGGTTTATTATTTTTTTTTCGTTTAATTATTAAAGATTTTTACGGAAACAGAAATGTATTTAAATTTTTATTAGCCGTGTTGAGATTTCTCTTTATTGAGCCACCATCTCGCGATAGTCGCTGTATCAACAAATAACAGCAGAGATAATTGAAAAAAATGATTTCCGAGAACTAAAATGATTACAATATAAATATAAATTTTCGTCAATTTAAAAAAAAGAAAAAAAAAAGAAGTTCACATTACCAATACTTCAGCAAATTTTATGCGAATACCATCGTAAAAATTACTATTTTATTATTACCTTAATTAACGACAACAGTAGTAGAAATGGTCCACCAAAAACGGTGGACCATTTTTACCACTTTAATTATCTTGTTGAAAATAGGCAAAACATTCATAATAACCTGTTATTTTTGGTTTATTTTTACTACTAGCAATACTATACAAGTTCTACGAATCGAAAGAAATGTGCGTTCGCCAAATTTCCATGGGAATATGATTCGATATTCTAGTAACAACGCAAAACAACATAATTATTTTTTTTAATTTTAATTTGGATCGGTGAATTTGATTTTTTTATTTATTTTTTATATATCTAACAACTAATACATGGTGATGTGGAATTACAATATTTCATGTAATTATCTTCTTTGTAAAAGATTAAATATATTTTTATATTATTGACTATTTAAAAATCAATTAAATGCTGTACACATGACTTCGCACATTTTAGAACACCTTCGTAATGTTCACTGGATCAGGTGCCCCGACAGAATTCAGTACAAACTGAGCTGGATGGTGTTTAAATCTATCAATGAAATGGTCCTACCTTACATCTCTGAACTATGCGTCCCGGAAAACATCGGTCAAATTCATGCAACTCTTAGATCATCAACATAATCGGCTATCGGGAGGCTGATAGAATCTAAACGCAAGCCAAATTCTAAGTCGGGAGATTGCGCTTTCAGAGTATTAGGACAATGGAATAAATTCCCCCGGAATTACCATAAGATGCATGACAAGTCCTACAAAATTTCGGTCTAAAATAAAAACTTAGCTTTTCAGACTTTCGTATTCTTAAATTCAATATACCTGCTTGTACCACTCATGTAATGCCTATATATTCTGATTATACGTACATCATTCGAAACCTCACATTTCAATCAGTTATTTATCGAGGGCGAATCACATTTATGAAGACAAAATCTAATCAAATCCCTCTACTGTAACCACCCATAATAAAATATGATTTTATTTTCCCAAAATCGAGCAAGAACACAAGTAATTTACAAAATAAATACCAGGATTAAATAATATCTCCAATAACATATGTTTTCCAATATTATGTCCTCTGCGTGCAGAACCTTATATAAATTTTGCTAATGTATTTATTTCAAGTGACTTGCCAGGTATGTATGGCCCTGTATAATATAATCTTACTTTATATAAAATTAAAACCTGTATATTTTAACGTGGCATCAAGTTCATGGGTCAAATATATTGTATTTATAGTTTGCAGATCGATGAACCGGTGAATGCAATTTGTTAGTCATAAGTAGTAATCATAGATAGTCTTTAGTTAGAAAAAAATAGCATTTGTACAGCGCCCTTGAAGTGATTTTTCATAAAAATAGTGCTGTACAAATCATCGAAACATTATTATTATTCTAGTTTGAAGCTTCTAACACAAGGTTTTCTTAACACAACATCAATTATAACATAATATAACATCACCCAGACTGCATTAGTTGGAAGTCGTGCAGTATCAGTTTCCTCCTTGTCGAATGAGCCGGTACTGCTCGCTACGGTTTAGTTCCGAGTTGCCGGGTAGTTAATTAAGTTGCACCACACTACCGACTACCAATAATAAACGTATTTGGCAAACGGCGGGTTTATCATCACAATGGAAGCAAGTAGCGTATGTTATTCAGTTAATTATTAGCAATGGCGCGACTTCGTGTGTCTACATTGCACGCTGCTTAGGAATATACCCTACATCTCCACAGGCTGCATACAAACTCCCACCTATAATATTAACTTAAAAGACAATCTACAAAATAAAGGTGACCGGATAAATCAACACATTTATTAATCGGCACATTTTTAAAAAGTGGTATCAAGTCATTAAAAGCACGAACAGAAAAAAAACTAGAAAGAAAATCTAATTTAAGCTGCTACCGATATTCTTTTCTGTGTCTTTTTGGTTTCCTGCTTCGATTTGGAAGTGGTTAATATTATCTTCAATGATAAAAAAATAAATTAATTGTCAATAGTCAATTAAATACTATCGACATTTTTTTTTTTTAATTTAATTTAATTTATAGAATATTATCTTACGAAATTATTAATATATACTTTTATAATATCTCTTATTATTTTATTTCTATGTCTTGTTATTTTACTGATTTTATTTATATAAAATATACATATATTTAAAATTACTAATATAAATTTATTATTTAATATTTGATATCTTTATTTCATTTTAATTATTTTAAAATATTTTTACATTTTAGTTAAATACTTGCTTTATTATTTTTACTTGGTTATTATTTGTCTATACTTGTCATTATTTTTTGGTATACTGTGTACCCTAATGAGAGGGGCTTCACTTCCGAAATATGTTGATATTTATTATATTAAAACGTGTTGTACAAAGAGCATTTTTCATTAATTTTATTGATATAAAGTCATTAAAGGTTCAGAAAAAAAAATAACCCGAAAACATAAACTCACCTAACCTAATAAATTTTTAAATTAATTAAAAAAATCTTCACGTTATTCATACTTGTGTTGATTTATCCAGTTATTAAAATAAAGGTACAGTAGAAACATTTTAATCTATTTCAAGATTCTTTCTGGTGTAGTGGTGCACTATATTGTGGGACTTCTGCGGGGTAAGGAGGGACTTCGGGCGAGTATTTCAAATTATTTCGAACCACTATCGGTGTGCACCACTACACAAGCAAGAATCTCTTAAATTTTTTTGCCTGTATTAGGTATGATTTCAAGATCTCTGATTACAGATTATTAACGAGCACATGCATATTATTCATGAGACCTGTAAAAAGCATATCAATTTAAGATACCATCATTCCATCCGGGTATGTACGTTTTTTTTAAATCAGATTTTTTTAAAGCTTTACAATAATTGAAAAATAAAATATGTTTGAGAAAACTGTTCCACTTTTTAATGCAGTTCATTTTTCTTAAGTATTGACTTAGGTGTTTCTAAAAATACGAATGTGTTAAATTAACCCATTCCCTTCTATTGACCCGGTATCTTATAATAATGCATCATGCAAGGGTAGTTACACGACATCGTTAGCATTTGAAGGGTTGATCGGGACAAGTTCAAAGACTTTTGGATTAACAACCTCATTATCAAAATATAATGTTTGTTTAATCGCTGAACAAGTCGTCACTCTCAATTACTTGTAGGTACCTCATAATCTTTAAGGAACCCTAAGGCACCGTAAAATATAAAGGTATTATCGTAAAATGTCTTCATTTTTTTATATTAGGTATCGAAGGACAAAGGTACCCAATATCCCAAAACGTGGTATTTTGCAAGAATTTCAACGTTATTTCACACCTCAGGAGAAAAATATAATATGTGTATTTTTCATAAACTTGTACGATTCAATCCTATTATTATTAATTCGCCAAAAAACAGTTTAAAAAACTCTCCTAGCAAGCTTTTGGTTGCCAAAGACAAAAGAACTACCAAATCAAACGTTTTTTCCACAACAAAAAAACATTTCCCGATACATTCGCGTGACACATTTGCGAACAATAAATAAATATTGAGGCATCTAAAGGGCAAAATGTAACATAGTGTTACCATTGGTTACTGTGCTAAGAAATAAATACCAACTTTTCCTGTTCCATCAATCTTCTAATAAATGTAGAAAAGGAGGATGAAATAGCAACTGTAAAAATCATATCTTCTCTCAGCTTAAATTTTCTAATAAAACTGAGTTCTTCAGAAACGACCCGCTAGTTAAGTATGTTTTTCTGTATCTGTTTGTACATAAATAGATATAAAATATGAAGTAGTATTTGTACAGAGCCCTTGAGAAGATGTTTCCTAAAAACGGCGCTATGCAAGTCATCCAATTTTTGTTATTATTATTACGCTAAACGCTAAGCATTAAATTTAAGAATTAGACGTATCTTGAATTTTACGGGTGGGTATTTGTTTACATGCGTAAAGTTTGTAATAAAGGCGGTTTAAATATTTTATCGTCACTTACTTAGTTAAGTTTCGAATGAATCGCAAGGTCAGGACTAGCTGGAAAAAGTTTTCAAATAAAAAACCTATTTATCTTTGAAAGTTAATTAAAACGGGACTTGTTCTCCGTTAGCTTAAAAGCTATTTTGCGAAATTAATTAAATAAGGGTTTAATAAACAACCAAATGATTTTTAGGAGCTCCTCAAATATTGGAATAAATGAATACGCGTAGCGATAATAATTTGTTATTACTCTTTTATAAAAGAATCTGAATGAGCAAACACTTTTCGAATAATACTTTTTAATTATTAGAAACCGACCGAAATGAACAAAGAAAGTCCCCTATTGAATTTGGTCTTATTCAACTTAAACATGAATATCTTAACATATTTTATCGTATTAATGAAGAATTACAACCAAAAAGAAAATCGTCAGACTTTTATAGAGGGGGTAACAAAAAAATATATTGAATAAAACAAACACTTTGCTACACTTAAATCTATTATGTTGTCTCACTTACGGATTTAATTATTATTATGTGTACATATTTCAATAATAATTGTTCTGTCGTTTATAAATCATCATAGGATTATCTAAATGACTTCCTTATTTTCCCATAAAACTGTTTTATTCACTATTTAATTGATATAATATATATTATTGTTGTCTCCCTATTATGCATAATACTTTTCAATTTTTGTCTCCCTCTAATATTTTATTCGACTTTCTCTTTTTTGTATTATCCTCTCTCACTCTTTTTCTATACCTATTGTTACCTAACGAATTCGCTACAGTAAGATGTATTCGAGCCCCTCGGTAATATGCGCCGATTATTATTGGTTCCTGATCCGCCAGGGCGAGACTTCCGCCCGTCACCGCGTCGCTCGCGAGCAGAACAAGACCGGCATTGGAACCGTCAGGTTGTGTGTAAATGAGAGAGCGACTTGTCTTTGGCAATGGCCGCTTGCGCGTGGGTAAGCGTTATCACGCTTACCTCGCATTTGGCAATGTAAACTCCTTGTCTGTAAGTTTGTGTGTTTCCGGCACTACGCATCTACGATGGAAGAACCTGTATCTCGACGCCATTCACATTGTCGGCTGTATCTAACCCTTATTAACTGTGCTGATATAATTATTTGCCTCCCGTAAATGCCCGATTTAGTTCCCGAGATAGAGATTCAGTATACAATAGGGAGGATGTGTTTTTAGGTTAATTCAATCGTATGTTTTGATGTAAATATAATGTGTTCCCTCTCGCAATAAACCCTGTAGTGAGAACTGGCCTCTTTCATTTGACTGGTATGAGAGCCCCTTGTGTCCCTTAGTCAGATATGAGGCCGAAGCCGATCTACGATCCAGAGAGACGGAGTCACTATTCTACCCTACAGAGCTAGTCGAGGAGAGCTGAGAGTCGGCCGTCTCACGGTTGCCCTCCCGGTAACCATAACTTTCCTTTTTCTTATGTGATCTCCCCCGTGAGGGTCCCTTATACTGGCGCTCAACGTGGTAACCCTTACACTGGCGCCAACTTTGGGGGCCCTTACACTGGCGCGCCACGTGAATGGTATGGCGGGCCCTTACACTATTTATACTATAATGTATGAGTATGAGCGTTTTTTTATCAAGTAGAGATAGGTTATTTAAAATTATTTAGCTCTGGGTAAAAGCGTCAAATAATGTTGTTTATTTTTACGTTATCTATTATAATACATATGTACCTTTTTGATATTATTTGTAAATGTCCATGTAAAAAAAGCCTGTAATTAATGTTAATAAATAAAGTAATGAACAAAATAAATTAATAATAAAAATAAATAAATCTGTATTCTTTTCTTTAGTTATTATATTTGACGAAGCTTCATGTAACCGAAACCGGTTGACTTAAAACTGCAAGAGTTTAGTGGTTTATAACAAAGTGTTTGTTTTATTTAAATGATGTCAAACCACAAACTAATTGCTTCATATGAAAATAAAAATATATATTCACATCGTTTTTTTTTCATCTTTTTTTTGGGTTGCATATTATTATTGCATTTGTGTTGTGGTCAGGCAAATATATTAAATACATATACTGCCAGTCAATAGCCACACAAAAGCCAGCCTTAGTTCCTTTTTGATAAGTTGACTGCCCTAGAATCAGCCCTTACTTCAAGGAACTAGTGGAGCCTTAGTATCTCTTTTGGGGGGAGATTGAAAGGCTCAAAAAAGTTAGAGAGGGGGAGGAAAAGAGGGTAAGGAAGGTTGGAATTACCTGGCTATTCAGATCTGTTCATTATACATAAAAATTTCAGTCAACGCATTCGTTTCAATATTTATCTGTGATTTCTTTTCAGGGCGATACTTAGAGTACCTACTAGTGTATAATATAATACATTCACATTGGTGGCAGTCACCGGGTGCAAAACTGAGCATACGATAATTATATCGTATGCTCAGTTAATAGTATGCGTCATAATCACTGTGTTAAATAATATAAGAAAAAATGAAAAACATAAAAAATATTACATATCGTTAATTGAGTTTTAAATTATGTACCGCACACCTTGAGTGTTTTTTTTAATGTCTTTTGCAGTAATACACCCTTTGAATAGTAAAATAATGAGAGTTGGTTGGTTATTACGTTATGCTGAGAGTAAATTAGGGTGTATTTTTCGGTTTTGAACACTTAAATATGATTTATTCAGGTCGTTAGCTTAAATGCTATTTTTTGCTACAAAGAGGAATGATGATGAATATCCTCTAAGAGGAACGGCTGCGCGGCCTGTTTCATACAAAATAAAATTTCGGATTTGGGGTCAAAATACTCACCTAAACCGAATGATGTATATTTTTTTAATTAAAATCTTAATAAATATCTAGTACGAATTGGAAGTATTTTATTTATTTTTGTTTTACATTATGAAATATAGGTCATCAAAGGAATTGATTTTTCGCGATTTTAGAGACATCTTTAATAATTATTTGGCGCCAACGGTAATTTAAAAAAAGTTTTATCCCGTCTGCTTTGAAAATATAACGAAATGTAAAATAAAATTTTTAAAAAATATTAAAATAAGCATTATGGTGAACTTTAAATTAAATTAAAAACAACCAATTTTCGTAGGAACATAAAATTGCAGTACATAATTTAAAATATAGAGCCGAAAAAACCAATTTTTAAATGTTCTGTTTTATTTTTATTTACGTAATCAATAATACATAGCAAATATGATAATTTTTTTTTAAATACGATAAAGCCGATAATAATTTTCTAAATTGCCTCTAAAATTATGAAAATATTTTTTTTCATGGCTTATACTTCATAATTTCATAACAAAAAATAAATAAAATACTTCCCACAAGTATTAGATATTTACTAAGCCTTTAATTTAAAAAAAAAATGTATCATGAAATTTAAACATAACACTGATCTTTTTGACCATTGCGTGGAGTGTATGTCATGAACGAAAATATTTTTTTATGTTATCAAGGTCGATTTTCTCTCGTAATTTCAACATACTACCGTTCGCTTCATGTGCATTGTGCATCTACTCCAACAATTGAGATATAGTGCGGACCTTTAGCCGAGCTTTTCGAACACAAATTCTGTTTTTTTGGAAAAACCATCAACAATTTTTTCCCCGTAGAGACATTCTTCCTTTTAATTGAGGTTTTCGTGATTATTCATATTTATTGCGACTGTTTCAGTGGCCGAGTTTGAATCACGTCTGGTTCCCACCCAGGCGTCGTGAGATCAATTGCTCGGCTGGCTAAGTTCTCCATCACGACAACGAGCAACATCTTCCAATTATTGTGATGGTAGTAGGAGATTTTCAAATATTGTCATTTTATTTGTAACCCGGAAATGTTAGTTTTTCATTTAAAAAAGGGGCCATTCGATTTTTAAGGTTACGATAACCTAATAATTTTTTTTTTCTATTTCCATAATTATAATCGAAAAATATTACTTGGCCAATGATGGAGAACTAAGCTAGTAGAGTAGAGTAGAGGATTGAACCTGCGAGGCTTTGGTGTAAAACCTTTGCATCACTCTGCCACTAATCGGATTTTACGATATTATAAAACTTTAAAAAATATAGATATCTTTATTTTTTCGAAGTGTTTAATACATATTGTAATAAAGTCCCTTTAAACTGATTGATCAGTCCGTCACCGGATTCTTAGTAATAGCCTATATTTAAAACCTAAGAAAGGTACATGTATATCATAATTATTACTTCAGTTATTTTATTATGTAATTAATGTTTAAGAAAATAAAAACAAGGGTATGAAAAAATCTAAAAAAAAGGGTACAAAAATTACAATAAAAACCTGAGAAATAGAAAGAAAGAAATATTAGTACAAAAGAGTTAATAATAATCTCTAAGTAGTAGTGAGCAAGATTAAGAAAGGAACGCTTAGATGGTTTGGGCATGTAGAGCGAATGATCAAAGAGAGGAGTGTAAGGATAATATATGACGCGAATGCGAATGGAAGAAGAAGCCGGGGACGCCCGAGGAAGATATGGCACGTCAGCCCATGGAAGATATGGCACGGGCCATGTCAGAAGTCGCAATAACAGAAGAGAATGTATGAGGCGTTGTATGAATGTGAATGAAGCAAGAAGTGTATGCCAAGATCGAGTTGTTTGGCGGTCCGTCCTCTCTGCCTACCCCTGCGGCGAAACGGCGTGATGGTTAGTTAATTAGTTAGTAAAGTAACATATTAATTGTTTTTGTGTTTAATTCGTAGAAATCCAATTAATTTTTTAAAAATTTAATGTAAATCAAATTTAATAATGTTATTATAAAGTTTAATTTATTTATTCTTAAATTTAATTATGAAAACAAAAACATTAGCCACCCATCTCATTAGACAATCCTGTGTTGAGATGAGCGGCTTTACAATTTAATAATAATCAGTAAATAGTAATAAGTAAATAAAAATAATAGTTCTGCAAGTATTTATAGTTTTGTCTTATAGGCAGTTTGAAAATGGCCTCGACAATAATAAAAGCTATGAATACTCATAGAACTCAATAATAACATTATTAAATTTGATTTACAAAAAAAAATAAATTAGGTAACATTATTTTTCACAACTAAATAACTACACTACAATATTAACGTGTCAACAATTTCATATCTGTAATAAAAAATATAATATCCCTGAAGCCTTAGAACGTAATTTTACTATTTATAACGTTATGACCTTTCTACCTTTTAGTGCCATACTCTCATAAGAGCACCGTTACCCAGTGATATTTTTGTTTGGTTCCAGAGTTACGAGACATAAACAAACTATAATACCAGGCTAACGCGTATAATGAAATGATTCGTATAATGGCAACACTTATATTTTTATTACACATATAAAAAAGACCACATTGTGGGCTCACAATGTGAAATAATGGTCACCCTAACTATTTAACCCCTCCGCAATAAAGTGAAGACTTAAAAAAACTTCTTGATGTTAATTACGCTTTGCGTAATGAGAACATTAATGATAAAATAATATGAGAGGCAATACGAGTATGACGTAAACGAACTTTTTTTTTTAACTTTCGTCATTAATGATATTATCATTCATTTTGTTGAAATTTTTTTTTTAATCTAAATTTTCTTCATTTGTTTTTTTGGGGTGCATTTTTTACTTAATAATCTTTATTTTTATGTTTATATGAGTACCGCAGTAGATTCTTAACTGCTACCAACCGTCTGGAGCCAAAGGGGCTATGGCATCCCCAAGTGGGGTATGTTGTGAGGCTGAAGGTTGTAGGGAGGGGAAGGAGATGTGGGAAGAGGAAGGTGGGGAAGTACCTGGCTATTCAGATCTAGTCACCAAACACGGCTAAAGCCATTTCAAGCATCGTTTCGATTCTGAACCGTGGTATTTCAACAGGGCGATACTGAAAGTATTTATCACACTGGAACGTAACGCAAAAATACTGCATGTTATTTTAAATGATAAGTTGTGATATAACACAAAATAATCAAATAAAATTTACTTGTGAAGTTACTTCGGATGCAGCTGAGGATCGTAACCACGTAGGCCGTCAAATACTTATAATGGTGTTAAAATTTGAATAATTTCAAATTTCGCGACGAAAAAATAAGTAAGTGCTTTTGGAATTTCTTGGGACGCCACGTTATTTATTTATTTCTTAGAGACATTTTTGTAAATAATTAATGTAAATGTATCTAGACTAATCGGTGTCCAGCATTTATATTATATTACACCCAAAATGATCGTATGCATAAAAATAAAATTAATTAATTCGCATTATTATCTACGCCATCTTCAAAAATAACAACATTCAGTCACAGAGCTACGGTGAAATACATATATGCTATGTACTAGTGAAACACTTTAAGAGGAACGGCTGCGCGGCCTGTTTCGTGTTGAAATTTAATTTTAGAATTGAGGTCAAAATACTCACTTATACCTTATGATATATTTTTTAAATTAATGGTTTTGTAAGTATCTAGTACGTATGAGAAGTATTTTATTTACTTTTGTTTTACATTATGAAATATAGGCCAAATATATGCGCAGCCGTTCCTCTTAAGAGGAATGGCTGCGTGGACAATTTAATAACAACATGCCATCCAGTTTCAGCACAATAATGGCATCCATAGTCAGCGCAGATTTACCAAAACCAATAGGTTGGTTTTGGGTAACGGTGCTCTTATGAGAGTATGGCACTAAAAGGTAGAAAGGTCATAACGTTATAAATAGTAAAATTACGTAGCATATTTTCTGTTCTTTATGTTGCTATACAGAAAAGTGGTTTAGGTACCCAAATGAAAGTTTTTCATTTCATGTTTTTTTTTTATTTTGGCTGATATTTTGGTAATGATTGCCAACAGATATTGACTGTGATCTACATCATTTTAAGTAAAGCTGATGAAAACTTGTTGAAGAAATAATGATCAGAATCCAAAAATAGTATTATTAATAAAATATGGTTGAAAAGCTCCACGGGATATGATAGAAATGTCGAGGGTGGGATTTGGCGGGTTCTCTCTTTGGTGGGGTTGTAATTGCTTGGGCATATGAGATAAATTACGTAAATACGGGGCTGGGGTGGGTTTGCTATATTTATATACCCCGAACCAGACCATAGCGCCGCCACTCTCAGATGGGGAAGGGGGAAATTAAGATACGATTGCCATAATTGGTGGAGGATATTTTTAATTTGTAACCCGAGTCGAGTAACGAAGGACGCACAATGGTTCTAAGGGTTGATAATTCAATAGCTAGGAATAATTTGTAAATATGAACATTAAAAATTGCTTGTAGATACAACAAAAAGTGGAAATATGCTAGGGAAAACATATCTAAATTTCTTTTTGTGAAGAAAAAAATTAAAACACTGCTTGAAATGGATTAAACTGTATTTAGAGACCATATCTGAATTGCTAGATGCTTCATTATCTTCCTCTTAACTCTCTATTTTTCCTCCCTCATTTCCTTCGGCCTGTCAATATTCCTCAAATGGGGATGCCATGCTTTCACCAGCTCCAGGTAAATGGGACTTTTGTATCGTGTCACATAAAAATAAGGTATTTACGTAACATTATAACAATCAGTATTTGCTATTTAGACTAATACTCAATCTTGTCAGACAATTTCGTAAGGTAATAATCAGATTCAAGATATTTTCGAAGGGGTTGGATTGGGCCTAGTCGAATGTTTTTGTAGAATCTAGCCCCACTCTATCTTATACCTTTGATCATGTGAAAGAGAAATTTATTCACATAAGCGGTAATTCTTTTTGATATTTCTCATCCACAAAAATGCACTTTCAGTTACAATTTGAGAGTTACGAAAACCAAACGGCGGTGCAGTTAAAGAAATGTAATGGCTCCCACAAGACGTTATTCTATGCAGTTCCAAAATTCGTAGCCTCCTTAAATCATAATTCCACCCCTGCTTGCTTTCTAGAAGGAATATTTTTGCAAGGGAGGAATGCCCTCTCAAGGTGAGAAGCGCTCCTTTTATGTGAGAACATAATGTATGGGATTTACTTTACGACGAAAGGGGCTGATGTGGAAAATAACATAAAAATAATTGCAAGTTACAACGACCCTTGACGTTAAAGTATGAAATATAATAATTATTTTGACTTTATTGCTCAAGGTTCTTAACGATAGAAGAAAACCAAGTTCAATTTAATTTGATATTGTACCTATTTCGCAGATATATTAATATAATACTAATACTAAAAATAAGGGAGTATATTTTAGTAAGTTTTTGATCTGGTGTTCATAAAATATACTCATATCCCATTAGAATATACTAAAAAATAATTCACAATAATTGAATACAGGAAGTCGATATAATTCTCTATCATATTTATTACGAGGATAATCTGAACGTTAGTAAGATCGTCAGAAGGGTCAACTATTTGGCCATCTTTCGTATATTGTAAATAAAAGCAAGTAAGTAGGTACACAGGCGATTAATTTTCTTTACATAAAACGATATCAACAAGAAGATCTTTGAGGTATTGCAATAATGGATAGAAAATCAGTAGAAGGAATTCGGAAAAATCATGCCATTGGTACACAATTTTCAGTAGGTATTAGTAGGTATTGAACTTGACTAACTAAAATATTCCTTTTCAAAATTCACCAATATAAAAAAAAAAAAAAACAAAAAACTATGTATGATTGTGTTTTATTTTCAATCAAGAAGTTATTAAATCGATTTCACTACAAGAGGATAGAATTATTTTGTTTCCTTATTTTTAAAATTTTTAGTATCCAAAGTAAAACATGATATTCAACTTCTACAACATGTAGCCACCAAATGGCAGCAGATCAGTTGAGAGTTCCATTCGCTCTGTATTCCATTTGATCTAGTTACTGTGGAAATAAATACGGAAGCCTTTTTCTAATACCTAATGATCCGCCTGGAACCTTCTCCCGCCCATGGAAACCGCAAACTGCTCGCATTAGAGCCGAACATTAATTACGAATAGTAATTGATGGATGAACGCTTTATTTTACCTCAGAGACAATAATAAAAAGGGGAAATAAAAGGTTTCCCGATGGAAACACGCATGTCTAGGGATTCGACTTTTAATGGGCTTTCAAATTTTGAAAATTGATTTGTAACACACCTGAAAAGATAAACAAAGTTTCACGAATAAAAATTC
The DNA here is from genome assembly GCA_022606495.2 of Halesus radiatus. Classification (NCBI taxonomy): domain Eukaryota; kingdom Metazoa; phylum Arthropoda; class Insecta; order Trichoptera; family Limnephilidae; genus Halesus; species Halesus radiatus. Next base: position 726,073 of record JAHDVE020007712.1, read on the forward strand.
ACGAAAGGAAAAGTAACGTGTGCATAAAAATTGGTTCAAAAAGTTTATTTGCGAATCACAAATAATTTTCCTAAGGTTCATTGCTAATTTTATGACGTCAGAGCTCATCGCGCATTATTTTATGATACTTTAGACAAGCAAAAAAATATGAATTTTTTTTTTATTTATTCCAGAATAATAATGTTTTTAATATTCTAATATGCATGTCTAATAGTGTTTTAATTATTTTTATTTTTATTTAAATAATAATAAAGCAGTGTTTATTATTCAATAAAATAATGACTTAAGAAAATATAAGTCCCGAAATACAATTCATAAGTGGGAGGTACTGAATACAGGGACAAATATTGAGGATGATGCAATTTCATATTGAATGTGCAACGACCTTGCATGATATATTATTAGGTTCCAATTCCAGGGAGAAGTTAAACTTAAATTGGAAAAGTTCACCAAAAAGGTATTCAACGAGTAATAATGCGGCAAGTTTGAATTTTTCTAGAGACATTATTGCATTACCGCAACCATTGTAGATATTTAAATTGGTTTGCTTACAGTTCGTTTTCGTGGAGGCCATGCGCGCCGCATAAAATAAAACAACCTTAGGCGTGTTCATTTCTCAGCCCGCGAAATAAAATAAACTTAAATTTGTACAGTATAGTTGAAGGACTGTTTTGAGAACAGCTCTCCTATAAAATAACAGCATATAGGTGATATCAAACCTACGACAGAGGACGTCCACAAAGTTGAAGATGCTCGCAGTATCGCCCTACTGAAGGATCATCAGTCAGAATAGAGACTTTGCTTGAAATGGCTTAGTCGTATTTGGTTCACAGCTGAATAACCAGATACTTCCTAACCTTTCCATTCCCATTTCCTTCTTTCCTTACCTCCTTAAGTCTCGAAATATTTCCCAATTGGGGATGCCATAGTCTCATTGACTCTGGACAGTGGGGAGTAGTTGGAACTCTTGTAAGGGATTCGCTTAAAAAAAAGAAAAGAAAATAACACTTATGCATATGATAGGTTGGTACCATATGACAGTGGTGAATTAGTAATGAAAGAATTTTTCTCTTTTCCATGTATTCATCTTTATAATTATCATAATCGGCACTACAACCTTTGCAGAGTCCTGCCGGTGATAAGGTAATGTCTTTATTTATGTACAAGGATACGGTGATCGCCTCCACGCCGTTCATCCACCTATGTTAAGGTTTCCAACACTCTTTGGTCCCATACTCTTATTGCAAAGAAGCTAATATGAAGATGGGATATCTTCCATCTTTCCTGCAGAATTTTATTGTTAATGACTCTTTGTCGAATCAGACATCATTTTCTCGCATGGTCCCAAATGTGTTTCTTAGGATTTTTTACCCCAGCATAAACAATCCAATACCTAGTCTATTCGATATGGATACGGTATTAAAAATACTTCATACGGGATACAAAGCAACACAAATTAATAATTTAGAAATAATTGAAATTAAGAAAAGCGATAATATAAAGGCTGATTTAATTAACAAGCAAAAAAACTTTTTTGGTAACCCAATATTAAATATTTTCCTACTTAACAGGCCTTCACACTCTAAAGACCAGTCTATAGACCATTCTAACAACTTTGTAATTTCCTAATTATCCCCTCTCCAACTACCTTTAACGTTTGTAATTCCCTAATTACTTATTCTTGTCCTCCCCTCCCCACCTAACTCTAACTGATCTATATTGTAATTTTTAACTTTAGTATCCATTGATACCTGAAGAAGTGAACACCGTTCACGAAACATGTTGTATTGTATATCAATAAAGAGTGATGCATACAAAGTTATTTTGTTTTAATTAAAATACATAATGACATCACAAAGTACAAACCTCCCAGAGGAATTCTTCTTCGAAAAATTAATATTGAAACTCATTACAAATTTTAAACATGCTTTGTAAATTTCAAATATTGTTATTATTTATGTTTTTTTAATGTAGATATGCGTAAAAATATTATGGATTATTGTGAAATATTTACAATTTAAAGATTTTGGTTTGTTACGTACGTTTTATTTTTTATTTTTTGTAGACCTTAACTGTAAATTTAATTTAAAATAAGGTTTTGAATGACAATCACCCACAAAACTACTAAAAACTAGTTTATAGGGACTTTCTTTGTTTTTATATTTTATAAAATTTAATGAAAGTTTTATCGAAGGTTGGTAAACTATGTAGAAATAACCTTAATAATATCGGAAGGAATATATGGGTACACCAATCTTCCCCTAGTGGTATATTAGCATGGTAATGCGAATATGCAAAATGTATGTGTATCATAAGGTTTTATCTACATCTACCCTTTCGTATTAGAAGTCCTTTTGCTTCACACCCAATAAAGCAGCACATTTCAGATGCAAATGCAGCATCGCCTTTAGTAGGTTGGCATAACAATGCGCATAAATTTCCTGTAACAGTTCGGGAAATTAAAAGTGTATAGCTCAAACGGCAGACAACAACGGCCCCGGGCAGTAAGCATAGGACAGTCGTGGGGGTGTACAACTGTTGCAGAATGCAGAATAGAGATGAAATAACATGTTAAAATTATTAACTATTTTTTGGTAATTTGCTTATGTACGCGTTTTCATGAAATGGCAGCTTTATTTCCAACATAAGTAATTAATTTTTTTTTAACGAACTACTTCTTTTGTTTAAATTTCCTGAAAAAATGCTCTTCTAATTATGCAGGATGGATTTCAGAACAATTACCTATGGAATGTGTCACAAATTTCAACAGTTCATTTCAGAAATTATTATTTCAGGACAATAACTCTTTCATATGAGCGAAGAAATCACCCATGGGAGGGTTGAAGGAACAAAACCGCACATCAGTCACTAAGTTGAGAACGTGTTTTCAAAGAATGGCGAATTCAAGGCGAAACTTACATCTCATTTCTTGTAAGAACCATAACCTGTTACAATTTTTTTTACAAACCATAAAATAAATAGTAATTTATTTGGATCTTCCCTCTACTTGTATGGTTACTATAGCTGCCTGTATTCCCAAACGAAAAATATGATTTCACCGACTTATGGTCAGGACTTCGTAAGGTTGTGCATGAATTGAGTTTTTCCGCAGTATTTTTCATGTATTATATGGTGCATAATTGATTTTATGTTCCAGAAGTCGGACTAGAAATATAGATATTGAACACTATGAAAGCATTATATTAAATGATCCATCTTCTTTTTAGTTTTTGCATCCTTCGAGATTCCCAGTTTGCCCCATTTTGCAATATTTGCCTAGATAAGAAAACGATAATAATCGAATCCGCAGGCGAATTTGTAGGAACTTTCTCCATATATTTGGTCCCGTTTTGCCGGCGTTTTTCGATCTAGATCTTTGAATCTATTGAAGTCGCTCTCTGGGTAATACGGAGTAATAATACGGACGCAAGATTTATGGGGAAAGTTAAGGAGAATGAGGTGTTCACTTTTGTCCAGGGTACAGTGGCTCCTTTATGATTGAGTTTATTACTAGAGACTTGTTTTATTCGTTGAAGTGACTTTTCTTTGCCGATTTCGCACTGAATAACTGATTAAGACGTGAATAATACTGGCTCACCGACAACTATGAGAAAAAACTGCCCGAAGTGTGATTCTGAGTAGAGTTCGATTTTCGAAAAATCCGTAAAAATTAGCTGATGTGTACCCGGCCTTGCTCAGTTTTTTTGGAATAAAGTTATGAAGTTGTGAATTCTTCCTTGTCATTAGGGTCCCACAATTGATTTGACGGCGAAAGTAACTATCACCATATTAGGAAACATTAATTTGAATATTTTATTTCATTCCAAACGTTCGTTTTTTCAAAATATGTCTAAATCATAGAGTTCTTAAGTAGGTACCTACTCGTGTTTTCCATTTTGAAAACATTCTACCCAAAAAAACCTTCTTCTTTTGAATATCCAATCTGTGGCTAACGAGAGTATTACATCTATGGGCTAACCTTAATAAAACATGGCGGGTTCAATGTATTTCATAATAATTTTAAAACGTTATATCAACACTTTTACATATTGGATTTCATTCAAATTACTTTCTAAACCTTTCCGGTACTAATTAAAACAAACTGTCCTATTTTCAGCAAAACTGGTAGATTAATTTTCGAGTACATCGAGGACAAACAAACAAACGTACATTTATATATATATATATAGGTAATTAAAAATATGTAGTTTTAACCTTATAACCCTCTTCTCAGTGTTTTTCCTAATATATACGACTTGTATTATGACTTATGTGTGACCGTGTGAAAAATGTTGAGATTCGCAAAGAATGTAAGGCTGACGCAGTGACTAAGTTTAAGAAAGGTACGCTTATATGGTTTGGGCATGTATAACGGATGAACGCACAAAGGAGGAAAGATATGGAACGCGAATTTGAATGATAGAAGAAGTCGGGGACGTCCGAGGAGGACATAGCACAATCTCGCTCACTTCTCTGCCTTCCTCAACCGCATTTCCTTCTCCTTCCCACAAACTTCACCGTCACAACATCCCCCAATTGGGAATGCCATAGTCTCATTGGCTCCGGACAGTTGAAACTCTTGTGCGGTACTCACAATGTAAAATTAAAAATAAAAATATAAACGATCAAATGAATCAATTACTTGGTCGTAACAAGAGTCAGAACAACGAAGTGTTATGTATGAATGTGAATGAAGCAAGGAGTATTTGCCAATGCCGAGTTGTTTGGCAGTAAATTCCCCTTGCTTGCTTTTGCGGGGAACGGGCGAGTCGTATAGTTAATTTCCATAACATCTGTATTCGTTCCAGAAACATTTTCAATAAAAAAGTTACATTCGGGGATTTCTACATATTATGTACCTACAAATAACAAAAAAATCGTGCTTTTGAAAGCCACCCGTTTAAATAAAAGTTTCTTAAAATGAACAACATTTTGCAACGTTCTATTTTAATACAATATGGTTCGCGCTGATGTGAAACATTCAAAGATTAATGTTTTCAATTCTTAACAAGGAAGTGCTTAGCCAAATACGGTTTTGAGGGGGTAGTTAAGGCCAGAAAATACCCCTAAATGTTTCATCCGCATTGTTTATTGTTTCTCATGTCCGGCAGAGGTAGGAAGGATCTAAGGAAACTTAACTTGAATTAGCCATGTTGCTTACAGGGCCGGCCGCAAAATTGTACAAGTTACTCGGGCTAATTGTCTTTCAAAGACATCTGTACGAATTTCAGTCTAAAATATTAAATTCGTGCTTCAAAATTGTGGGATTATTTCGTGAAATTATTACGCTCATTCGACGCCATGGTCAGGAAGCTTGCTGCTACTGAACTAACGACAATGTTTACTATTTTTAATGGCGTGGATCGATAACAATTAATTGGGGGGAACGGGATGAAAAAGTTATTTGTTAACAAATTATTTAAAGATATTCCTACCATCGTAATCAAGGGGTTATACAGAAATGTGATATATCATAAATCGAGAAATATAAGTATCCAATACCGAGGCTCAACGGTCACATTTTGTATCTGACTTATTTTTAAACTAAGGAGGTATTTTACCTGAAAAAAAAAATCGGATTTAAGGTCTTTGTTGATATCATGTTTAGCGAATACTTAAAGGTATCTAAATCAAATACCCCGTTTAATGGAATTTCTGTAAATTTTACATCCTTTTGTTTGTTGTTTATCAACAGTTTTTCGCATTCGGGATAGTTTTTTTTATTGATTTACTTAGATGCTGGCATGCTGGCATAATATAAGGTAAGCTAAAGGAGTTACCTAAACTTCAGATCAAGTAATAATCCTACCATATTCATGGTTTTACCACCATAAAAATATGAATTTAAACTTTTATTCACCTGAATATTTGACAAAGCTCCACCCATTCAAAAATACATTTTTTTACTGACTTGATTTATTCACATTGTGGCTTTGAGATGAGAAATTTGGATTACACGTTCTTAAGTTGCCTTTAACGAAGTAAGACAATAACAGTCTGAGAAGTGAAAACCATATAGGATAAATTATGTTTTTGTTATTGATATGAATTTCTCATTCAAAAGACGTTCGACTGCTTCAAAAATCTCCCAAAAACTCAATTATTATTCTATTCAAGAATCACGACTAATCATTCGTAATAGCATTCAGGATCGTAACTTTCTATTATGGCTGGCACTAATGGCATTGAATATAACCGCCTTAAATCTACTAGGCATTAGGTGTACTTTTCTAAGTGCCCTGTGGAGGGTATAACCAACTAATATCCAGCAAGCTATGACACCCTCTCTGTTTTCATTTGCCGCCCTGTATCTAATTCGGGCTAATTAACAAACAAGCGATATCCTCCACTCCCTATCCCCCAACCACCATTGTGGGGACATTCATTTGGGCCCCGAGACCCCATTGTGGACACCTTGTGCACGACTGGTCATATGAATTTATGGACAGCAGAAGTACGAAGGTCAGGTTTCCGTTTGAATCACCAAATTTGGATATAACTTGGATAGGCAGAATCTCCCATGGAAGACGAGCGTCTCAACAAAATATAGAAATATAAAAAATATTTTGTCCTCACGGATATTTTGAAACAAGTGAGCTTTTATTTATTTCTTTTCAACAAGGCATTGGAAATTTAATTGATCTATATATTATATCAAGTATTATTTTTAAGTGGCTAAGATCACATATATAATTATTTTAATTAGTTTAGAAAATAATGTAGATTACCCTCATTGAATTGGATAATTTATTAATTTTAAATAATTCTAGCGCTGTTGTTTCTTGGGTGATATACGTTAACAAGTATAAAAGAGAAGCGTAGTTTATGATTGATTTATAAATGTTTTCTATTTCAATGATAAAATGAAAATAACTAAAACAAGTGTATTTGATAAATTATGTACCTATTTATATTCCGTGGAACAATTAATAAGGAAGTACAATAATAGCACTCCCATGATTATGTGAGCGTGAATCTGTGTCGCATTAAGTGAAGATAAATTGAATATTTGTTATTTTAAAACGGCATTATTTATGTGGGTATGAACTATAAGTGTGTTTTATTAAAAACCACAATTTACCTTTGGAGATATAAATTTCTAACCATTATGAAAACTTCAGTTCTCTAAATCTTCTAAAAATCTTAAATAACATGTTGTAACGATTTGGAAACCTCTTGAATATCAGCCTGTGATTGTCGTTATCAAACACTGCCTTATTCATTCGATAAGTTAAGGGTCCAACCTCTGTGGACGAGCGGGCTGGACATGAGTAAGGGTCTGAAGTCTGATATTAGAACTGATGGTGTTTTGTTGTTTTGGTTTCTCGGTCCGACTGTTTATTTGTACCTTCATTCTGATTTATATTATAACTTGAATTGTACATTAGGAAGATTGCTTAGATAAAAGTTATTTATCAACCCGGAGATAATAAACGTTGGTTTTGTTTTATATTTTAAGACTAACTTTGTTCCCAGCTTTGGCAAAGTTTTTGAAAACTTATTTCTTGTCAAATTATATGAATTCGTCAAATAAAGAGAATGGCGTCTTTTTCACTTTTTTAGCTTTTGCACAGAAATTACTTCGGGACAATGAAATTCAATAAAAATAAAACTGTGCACATTTCATGACGCAAGGCTTACATTTTGAAGGTTTTGCTGAAATACACAAACGGAATTATGGTTTGTACTTAAGCTTCACTGAATAAAAAAAAAAGTACGTATGTAAATTGATTTAAGAAATTAGCACGGATGAAAAGGGTTTCATCCTCTGACAATGCGTATGTGGGTTCTATGGAGGAATTAAATCCATTAAATCATTTGTAACAAGGACATTTCTCGTTCGTTAAACAAATTTTCATATTAAATAAATAAAATTATTTCATAAAAACAAATTAATGTTAGGGTAAAAAGATATTTCAAGAAATAAATAAAATGTTGTTTTAAGTAAATTAATTTGCATGTTGATCGCATAATATACAAGTTCGCATTCAGATTGTTTCATTTATCGGATTACAAATGCGAGATGAAAATATATTCAGTATTTCCACCCTTCCACTTTAAGTTCCCTGATTACTCATCCCCTAGCAAAGCAACACAACCTTCGGACGGCGGGCGGTTAGGGGTAGAAGGGAAACAATTTATCGGCGGCACCCTTCTACCGAAGTTGAATTATATTTGGTCAAACTGGTCAGTAGGGGTAGTTAGAGTTCGTGGGAGGATTATATTATTTTTTACTAACAGGATGCCTGATCTATAGGCTCAATAAATCCGGAAAAGCATTCGCTTTTTATACGATCTTCAGTATATCTTGAATGCAAATGAGAAGGTCACTCGTAAATTCGGGTTTTTATAACACACAGCGACTTAATAATTCAGCGATTATTATGGTTTTGTTGTCTTGTTTATCTGTTGTCACCAAAAATCTTCTATTTTCATGATAACGTGATGAGTAAGAGAGGCTGAAAATTTTTCTTTTGTAAATTTTGATTATCAGCACAAGATAAAACAGGATAGAACTATAACCACACGAATTAATTATTTAAAAACGGAGAATGGACATCTTTTTCGATGCGTACCTTTACTATTATATTGAATATAACACAGATTTCCTTTACGTGATACTTACGAAAAATCGCTTAACATTAACAGGCAACTAAAATTTTTTTTTTACGAGATTCGTTTCTCTTTGGTTCCTGGAAAAATTAAAAACTTATTTTAATACACTATTTTCTTGGAAAATGCTGATTGAAAAATTATTTCATTTCAATTTAGTTTTTAATTGTAGTAATTGTAATGGTGTTTCTTTTATAAGATAATCTATTAATCAAATTGAGACAAAATAATACAAGAAGTATTTATTAGCAAAATGTATTTATTAGTTTACTCGTGGAAAGGAAGAGAGCTCTCAGACACGCATTCACTCCTTTTAATCTTTCTTTGTCATTTATTTCAGGATTTCTTTCACACATAATCTCAAATATACGTTCATAATAATAACTGGGTTTGATAACTCAAACAGAATCAAAAATGCAACGAGATCTGGAATTTGGTACGGGTAATAACGGGTAAAAGTAGGAAATAGAAAAATCTACTTTCTCGGAATGCTCGGAATGCCAGAGTTCTAAATTCTATTTATTATTCATCGTGTGTGAACTTTATTTCTATTTGCCGACTCAGATACACGATTTCCACATTAACGAATCGGGAATATCTAAAAAAATGAGTGATTGTGACGTTATCAGTTACGTCGTCAGGTATCTATTTCTGTTATTCGAGGAGTATCTAAGACAGTTTTTTTTTAAAACTGATTTATTGTAAATAAAGAATCAGGAAAACCGTAAAACGATTTTAAATCCATTAAATTAATATGTAAACAAAAGATTCATTGCAAAATATAAATTTTTTAACATATTTTGATGACTCTTATGATGAAATTATGGAGCTCATACACGAATTTCTCATTATTCTGTTATCTGTAAAATGATATCCTATGCGTAATACAATTTAACAGAAATGTCCAATTTTAACTGATAACATACTTGACGCATATCGCATTCAATCGCTGTCAGCTAAATTTAAGGAGTTTAAACATCTGGACAGAAAGTTATCAATTTACCCAAAAGTATTTCAAAAAACAAAATACGAGTACTCAATATTTATTCTTCCATGCCCATATTTTATATTATACGGAGACTTATAAAGGGAAGGTACCATTGAAGAAAGGGTATTGACTTTTTCATAATATCTTAATTTATTTACATCACTGTTAACAATACATTTTTACCAACTGAATCTACATCCCAAAATACCCGTCCCGACGGACACAGAATCTACGTTATTGTTGCTGGCTAGTTTGTAGAAAAAAGACGAAGCATAATGATTTTATTACCATTTATAACAAATATTCCGGTTATATCCGTAAGAGAGGGGTTTAATGTATTTATAATTAATACTAAAACTGACATCTGTGTTTATAATCTATAAGCTACATTAGTCTAATCTTTCCATAGAAATAAAACTGACTGCTAGAAGCTGTCCTATGTTTTAAATAACTTTGTTGCCTCAAATATCGGTTTTGATCTTCCAACTTTTTTTTATTTGTATTTGAGACACATTTATTTTTGATGCGGATATACACGTATTGAAACAATTATTCATCTCTATTCACCTACAATGTCGAATACTCCGGAAACGTCGATAAGCATTTCCGATCCGCTGGGACCCAGTGTTGTTAAAACAATAACATTTCCGATCCGCTGGGACCCAGTGTTGTTAAAACAATAACATTTCCGATCCGCTGGGACCCAATGTTGTTAAAACAATAACATTTCCGATCCGCTGGGACCCAGTGTTGTTAAAACAATAACATTTCCGATCCGCTGGGACCCAGTGTTGTTAAAACAATAACATTTCCGATCCGCTGGGACCCAGTGTTGTTAAAACAATAACTTTTCCGATCCGCTGGGACCCAGTGTTGTTAAAACAATAACATTTCCGATCCGCTGGGACCCAGTGTTGTTAAAACAATAACATTTCCGATCCGCTGGGACCCAGTGTTGTTAAAACAATAACATTTCCGACCCGCTGGGACCCAGTGTTGTTAAAACAATAACATTTCCGATCCGCTGGGACCCAGTGTTGTTAAAACAATAACCTTTCCGATCCGCTGGGACCCAGTGTTGTTAAAACAATAACATTTCCGATCCGCTGGGACCCAGTGTTGTTAAAACAATAACATTTCCGATCCGCTGAGACCCAGTGTTGTTAAAACAATAACATTTCCGACCCGCTGGGACCCAGTGTTGTTAAAACAATAACATTTCCGATCCGCTGGAACCCAGTGTTGTTAAAACAACAACAATTTCAAGAATTTATTGCTCTATAACTATTTGTAGGTAAAACTTGAAATCTGTAACGTTCAATGGCTGCAAGCATAGTAAATTCTATGTATTTTAAGTTATTTTGGCACCTTGTGCTATCTTTCTACACATATACTTTAATAAAATAACCTTTATTTAAAATAACGGTACTGAATATGATTAGAGTATTTATTTTTTCTCACTGTTCGCTAAAATGCATATTTTAAAAACATTGTGAACCATAACATTTAGTATGATATGCGAATAAAAAATTATACCTTTACATTGATTTGTTATTATAATTGCAGTAAATTCTGATTCCTCCAGAGGCTTGTCTAAATAACTAACACCAATAACACTCCCCAGTAGGATTATGCAGAGAAAATGGATGTCAAACCCTACTTTTCTATTATAACATATATATCATAATATATTTTCCTTCCTCCGCAAACTTATTAGAAACCGCTCATGTTTGATTAACTGTTTACATGATGACTTTCAAAACAATATATCATCTTATTTAAAAAAGAAAATCTATTTATTAAATTTTCTTGCTTCCAGTCAACGTTCTGGTAGAAAAAATAACAGCATGATTCCCATTTATTTTTAAAATATTTTTAATTCCCGCAAACAGAATAATTAAAAAAAAAAAAAAACAAATCGGTTAAGAAACGTTTTTTTTAACCCAAAAAGACCATCTGTTGTACGCTTTTCATTTTCCGACTCCAACATCTAAGAATGAAAAATAATCTACCGAAATACGCTTTTTGCATTAAACCGGCGTATTTTACAATAATAAAAAGCACGGCGGCCATGTGAATAAAAACACATTAAAGCAGGTGGGAGAAACGTAGTGTCGCATGTCGTCCCAAAAAAGGATTTAGTATAAGGGTGGGTTGTCACATAAATTATTTGGACCCGCGCCTGACGACAAGCGCTGGTACTACGCCGGGGTGCGGTTGTGGAGCCGATTCATTACAGAGAACTATTTATAACTTTGTCGACTTCTCATAAGAGTCCAATTAGTAAACTGGGTATCGTATGAGAAATCATCGTCACTATTTTATGTATATTTTCAAGTATGCCAAAGATTTATCTTCTTACATTACTGAAATGAATATGCTCTGTTGTGTGAATCGCTCTCATGTCATTGGTTGAACCAACTCAACGGCAGAAGCGAACGCTCAAATACTTTTCTAAGAAATAAACCATTGATTGTTTAATTTTTATATCTAGATATAAAGCAAATGTGTTTTATGGAAAATTTGAAATTATTTGAATTTAAAAATAAATGCTTCAAATACCGAAAAACACAGAGTGTGTACTCTTTTTTAAAGCTAGGTATTCATTGAGGGGATACTAAAAGTTGTTCTGTTATTTTCGATTTTTTATTATTTTAGTTATTATTTTGTTATTCTTCCGGGAAACATTTATATACTTACAGAAACTAGAGGTTCTGCCTTCAAAAGTTACTTTCTTATTAATAAGTTCAAAAGATGTTAAATACCATATTTAATTTTTTATTTTTTTATTTAATGTAAATCAAATTTAATAATGTTATTATTAAAATTTGCAAGTATTTTCTTTATTATTATTGTGACAGCTGTTTTTGCGTTCAAAGCCGTTTTCAAACTCGGCAGATTATTTTATTTATTATTATGGCCTTGAAAACTGAAACAGCTGTCACAATAATAAAAACTAAAATACCCGCAGAATTTAAAAATAATATTACTAAATTTGATTTCCATTAAATCAAAGAAAAAAAAATGTATTTCTGCGAATAAAACACAAAAACAATTAATTTCATATCTCATATTTGGCAGTTGATGCATACATCAAAGCTTCATAACTCATGATGGAAATAGCGTTGCTAACTGAAAATGCTTCCGTTAAAAAGCTCTTCAAATATCTTTTTCCTAGATCTCGACTTTTGCTTTAATTTTTATGTCACTTTAAATTATACGTATTCTTAGTTCTCAAAATATCTAAAGTAATATTTATCGATAAAAAAAACAGCTTTATATCTTTATCACAATACAAAGAAGAATTATTTGCTATTTTCAATGATTGTAAGATTTTGCAAATTTGATTAAAGTGAGATTCATCTACCCGTTGTGCGATTTCTACGTGGTTTCGCGAAAGATCTGAAAAATTGCCAAGCCTGGGCTAGACGGCGCATTTAATTTCCTGGAGATCTCCAGCGGGGTAGTCCCGAGGGATGTATCGTTTGGAGTCCAACGCCACAAATTTAATTGACCAATTATCTGTTATTAAGTTATTTTAACGTCTGCGCTTTCATTATTTCAGAGAGAAATGATAATTTGAGCAGTTTGATGCAATTCGTTAATTTATTTTAAGAAAAAAAGAATTATAATTTTTTATTGTTCATCAAAGAAGGGACGCTAAGTAGTTTACATATTATAATTATATTGAATATCGAAGTACTTAATTAGCCATCACGCATATCCCGTAAAGGGGTAGACAGGGGATGGATACTCACACAACCCTATTCTATTACTCAAGCTTAAGCGACTATATAATTTTCAACTTAGATGCTACGAATTCTCCACTTACTATTTCCTCCATTCATCCGCTCTACAATTCGAAAGATAAAAGTCTTTCGTTCTATGGCATCTTTTTTAAACGTAAGCGTAATTAATGTTGAAATTGTTACACGCTTAGACGATCACGATAAAAGAGAATATATGGTATCTACTTGTAAATTAGTTCAACTATAATTAACGTCATAAATAAAAAACGGTGCGTCATAACCATTACAACTCTAGCCCTAGCATTCATTACACAATAAGTAATAAGTACTTTAAAAAGTTCAAGAGAGTACGCGTCATTCAAATTATTTTTAAGCTTTTCAAAAAACTCACGGTTTTAGTAATCACCCTGTTGATTTGAGAAGGCCCCTCGTGTACAGCTGTCAACGCCAAGTGACAACTTTCAGGCCGGTGATGTTCCGGAATAACTTTCTAAATGAAGTCTCAAAGCTCCTCTGGAATTGACTGTGTTACGGAAAGCTCGTCCCAGTAGCTGATTAGGCTTTTAACGAAAGCGCCTGATGGGGAGGCAGTGCGAAAAAGATAACGTAGTGTTTCAACACCTTTCAATCAAATGACGAAGTTTTTTCTGGAAATTTTGTTATTATGCTACGGTTAACCATCATTCTTAATACATTTGCAAATGAAACCTCCAATTTCCTTTGTTTGAGCTGCTTGTTTATTCGTTAATATAATATAATCGTTTAAATTTCTGTAAGGTAAGGTACGTTTTGACAGATTGATATAATCATTATTTCCGAGGGCATATGTTGCTTGGCATCGCACATAAAAGAGTAATGAAATTTGTCAGCAGTTTTTAACGACTGCCTTTTAACTGTTGAAACAATCTACTTATAAACTTTACTTATAACTCATGAACTCGCTAAAATTCATTCAACAGTGAGCTCTAGCGTTTTGAAATTATGCTTTCTGTCTAGAATTCATTGGACAACTCAACTATTTTTTAACTCGCAACGTTGTTCCATAAGTCACTTAGAAAGCTTATATTAAACACACAATTATTTGTTAAAAATATGTATTAAGAAGGCGGTTGAGTAATAGTAAAAGAAAAAAAGAAAAATTTCTTTTCTTTACAATAAAATGTTTTTTCCCACATCGCATCGTGGTTTTAACGAGTAATCCCTGTGACGAAAGACACAAACATGCAATCTTTCACTTTGCGGTTTTTCCTTCTTCCGAATGCATTCTCCAGACTACAGTAGTGCGCAGTGCCTCACAGTGCCTTACAGCTTGTCGAGGGATGATGTATTCCGGTTGCGTGCATTTGATCGTTTGCATTCACAATGGTGACACGTCTCTCCGGGCTATGCGGCTATAAGGCTATATGGCCAGAGGACGTGGTTTCGTTGCCATGGTTGTCGAATTGATAGGAAAGTATTTTCAGAATGTTTAACGTGTTAAGAGTGCATGAAGAATTCAGATCTCCTTATTCAATGAAGAGTATGAAGACCTTTGTGTCTGAAGGAGAATAACTGTTGATGCGTTAGAGAAATGTGCGAAATATATTTATCAGGTTTATCTGAGAGTCGAAGTAATACACGACCATGTGTTTTATATATATTATAATAGTGTTCCATTTCCACCCACCACCATTACTTTACTTTACTCACCCATTACTGCTTTATAATTTATTATAAGTGATTTTATTAAGTCTCTTATCTTTTTAACTTTTATTTTCAATTTTTATTCTCACTAAGAAATTGGGTTCATAGGGGAAAAATGCCACCTTGCCTTAATCCCACCTGAAAACTTTTGATATATGACAAGTGGTAATAAATTAAAACTGAAAAGTTGTCATTATTAAATTAATAATTAGAACTTTGTTTAAGACCACCTTATTATAATAATATTCACACTATTACCACGAGCTTGCTGCTAAATATAAAATATAGATTTTTTTAAATATATTTATTTTACTTAGATCAGATCTGTATTTTTCCAAAACTGATTTAAATGAAACTTGTATTCAATTTAATAATTATTAAAAGAGCAATTTGGTTGAAAGCCAAATATTTTGTTATCCTTGACACGATAATTTAGGTTTTGGCAATACATCTTGCTTTAACAGCCCAAAAACAAAAATGATTTGTTTGTTTAAGATTCTAAGAAAACTTTATGAATGTTGATAATCTGATGCGCCCAGTACTAACTCAACAAAATTTAACACGTTTTCGTCTTATTGAACCACTGTGAAATATTCATATGTATTTCCAGTTTAATTGATTTATATCAGTATTAAATAAAGACTAATGAAATAATACTAACAATGACATATAATATTAAAAGATCACTATATATAAGTAACACCATATGTTACATCTCCCGAATTAGACTAAACCAAGAAAATCCTTTAATCCGTTCCTTCGGATCAACAACAACAAAGTCTCAATAACCGTCTGGGATTGGTTACATTGTGGCGTCTTTTAGTCTGAAATTCATTCCCAACTGAAAACATCCATTTAAGCAATGCTAGCAAACAATAAAAGGGGAAGACTCAACCATCTGAAAGAATATGTCAAGAGTAGGGAGATTTTACCATTTTTAATGGGGGGACAATTTGACGAGTCCTTCGCATATTACTTTATGCAAATAATACGTGGATTGATATCTGATATTATTAAAGATCCAACTCATCTTGTTTGCCCGAGTTAACATAACATCTAAACTATTCTTCGCCAAACATTTGTTTTTATAATCTCTCATTACGTCGTTTCCAATTTATTACCCATACAAATGATCCACATTCCTAAAAGTTTCTTCTGTGTTTTTGGGACCACTTTAAATACGATGCGACAAAGCATTGATTTTGGTGTTTCCATTTCGAAATGGGATAAACTTTAAAAAAAATCATTACATTATTAAAAATATTATTAGCGATCCAAATATCAGTGAATCAAATTCATAATCAAAAAAATCAAGAGTTTCACTCGTATAAAATGTTATCTTAATATTACACTGACGATCATCGTATATTAATTTTTAATTGTTCACCAAATGAGCTATTACAACTACCGATATAAAGTGCGTATATTTATTATAACGGGCAAATAAAAAACATCCAAAACAGAATTTCTCCCAACAGCAACCAAATAAATGCCTGTCAATAACAGGAAAATACCGAGGAATATTTTCAAATTGTGATAATATTACTAAAACAGCTTTGACGGGAATTATAATAAAACTCTTTAACGACTTACTTCTTTTTGTAACAGTATTATGAGTTTTAATCATCAATTTGTTAATATTTATTTTAAGACAAATCTTGCTGTAGGTAGGTACATAGATGCATGGATTGTGGTAATGCACATGAAAATGTTTTTGGCACGCAACAGTTGTGCAATGTTCTACTTCTTAACCTCTTTGGAGAATTAGAGTTTTGGTTGCTCTCATGAATAATAAATTGAAGAGTCTGTAAATTATACTTAACTGGGTACCTGTCTTTCGTCCATTATTGATAATAAAATCAATGGGGCAGAACTTTTCACCTCGAGTGGAAATCCACACAAAGGAAAAATCTTAACAATACGTCAAGAAATATAACGACTCGAAATGGACGACCACTATAGAGGAACAATAGTTACAAAGAAAGCATTTTCGAGGAGGATAGAGATGAAATAATAACAGCATCGATAAGGGATAAAATGCTGTAAATCCTATAATCTTTATAGTCGATACGGATGAAAGGACATATTTATTGCAGCGAATCTAAAGTCGATTCGGTGAAATGCTTAAAGCTCTTTACTTATTTTATGATCATTTTGTAATGCGTGTATGATAAAGCCTGATACGATTTTAGGAATAAGTGTTTTTAAACATGCGAAAAGTATACCATAACGAAAAAAAGTATATCGATTTAAATTTTTTTGGTGTAGGAACAATATTCAAACTATTAAAAAAGATTAAATACTTAATAGGAAAGAAACACGTTGAGTTGATTTGAATAAAACATATTTTGTTTTAACATCACTTTATTTGAATATATAAAACAAACTAGTTTCAGTTCAGGCCGAACCTTCATCAGGGTTGTATGTACATAATTTAAAATGATGCCTCCACAAACTAATCACTTTCGTGAAACCTAACTATTTGACTTACTTTAGTTTTTTTTTTTTTAAAGTAAGGTGGAATTATTTTAATTTAATAAAACCCGATGGAAATGATACTGGAAACAGAAAATATTATAATTGACACATAGATTCTAGCCATAGAAAAAATTGAAAAGATTCAATGATTTTTATATATGGATGGGGTGGTACCCATAACTCATTAATAATCCCTTTACATTGCACTAAAACTAATAATTAAAATAATCTTTATAAAATATTTTTGAAATCCTTCAGAATTAATATTTAATTAATTTAAAGTAAGAAAATGAAATACTTTGTTCAAACATACAAAAAAGGCATTACAAATAAAAATAAACCATACACTTATACATACATGTTACCAATTCCAATATGTAAAAAACCTTTGGGTCAACAAATTTACAAATACATAGGAATAAAATTCTTTATTAAATTACCTTAAAACATAAGATTTGTTAATAATGTTTTTATGGAATTTAGTCAAGCATATTGAAAACGTCAACTAAATAAAACATATATTTATAAAAACCTTCTAAATAACAAAATAAGTAACCCCCACATACAAACAAACATTTTATGGGGGTACAGCTTTATAGAAAAAAAAATTGTACGTATTTATTACGTATTACTATAAAAATGAATTGTTACAATATTGATATATGAATTATTACTCTGTGTCGATTATTATATATATTCTTGAATAAATAATTATGTTATAAAAAAAATATATTTTGGCATTTCTGTAAAACCTCACCAGAAATTCAGTGCAAATTGTTATTACTGCTTCAGCAAACAGTTTTTGGACTTCTACCAATCTGCCACGAAAATGATCAATGTAATGTGTTTATCTACCTAGTATAACAATACTCTAACAACGTTAAATGTCATGAGATTCAGTATGTAAGTCGACCTACCCTACATATATAGTTTTTGGACTTCTACCAATATGCCACGATAATGATCAATGTAATGTGTGTATCTACCTAGTATAACAATACTCTAACTACGTTAAATGTCATGAGATTCAGTATGTAAGTCGACCTAAATATATTTGTGAACATAAATAATAATAATATAACATAAATAAAATACGTACGGACCAAATGGAAAACAAACTGCTAAATGATTTCGCAGAAACCAACGGTTAAGTTACTACAGTTCACTAGCAGCTGCTCTATCTTATTTTGAATCCCTGCAAAATGGTTTGTGGTGAGCGACCGCGGGCGGGCGATATTTAAAAACCTTCGCTGGTTTTATTCGCCAAACAGTTGTTGGAAACTAAATTAATTTTGGTCGCTTTGGCCGGTAAATCGCGCAATTCGTTTGCGGCATTATTACAAGCGTTTCAAATATAAAACAACAGACACAATGGCGTCCTCAATAATTGCAAGTGCTGCTGTAATAAGCGCCCGGGACAGTTTATACGTTTGATATTAACTTTAACCAGTGGGAGATATAATAAAGGCACTCTGTACATCTAATGAAAGTAGTAAAGTTATACGTTTTACCTCTCATTGGGTTTCAATCCAAATTTCGTTTAAGTGAACACTTTCAGGTAATAAAGCATAATATTTCAAGGGTGAAATCGACTTTCAAACAATATTCAGACCTCCGTTGACCTTCTTCAGACGTTTTTCGCTGCTTCGTGGTTTACGCATTTGATTTTGAGGCGAAATATATAACTACATCAACAATATTTGAACATTTTTTTCATTGCCCACGGTTAAAATACAAACAATTTCTGGACTTTGTGTAAAATTTCATTTGTTTAAATGATATGAGGTATATTGTGGAACATAAAGAACTTCTCATTATTGTAAATTGCTCTAAAATATATCTTGTGTATTGTCCTACGCGCATTAAATAGGAAAATTTGACTGTAGATTTTGTACGCAATATAATTTTTTCTATAAGTACCTATTCAATTTTAATAAGGACTAAAGTTCAGAACACGCTACTTTGTGCAAAGAAACCAGACGCACGAAATAATAAACAAACAATAAAAGTAAATTTTACTAAACCTAAGATAATAAGAATTTTTAAATTGAAAAGTTTTTTCGATTTCATACGCAGAAAATTCCCCGAGCCGCCTTATATTTCAATCTATGCTCATGTAAGTGTGGCATTAAAGAAACCGTTTGTTTTTATTCTCATCTTCAAATTTGAATACGAGGGATGTTTCTTTCGTTTTCGGTTAAATCTTTGAGTCGTTTTCGAAGCATTTGATTATATTTAACATCGTATTCATTTTTCTGGAGATATAACGGTACCAATTCCATCCCGTGAGTCCAAAACTTTATTCGTTCAAACTTTTCAATGTTTTGCAGTTATGATAAATTTTCTGTTTTATGGAGTAAACAAAAGTCGTGAACACAAGATATAATTATCAATATTATGGGTTTTCTTAGACCATTGTGGCTTTTCCTTGGATCGCGTTTACCGGAGTTATTTTAAGTGTCTCTTTTTATTTGCTAAAGGTGTTCCACTTTTTTATGGAGGATTTTTTAAATCGTTTTGAATCAAACCGATACAGACATTAGGCTTTTATTCCTTTAAATGTGTTTTAGAGAAGGTTCTTATAGCTAGGCTAAAAGCTCTTTTGTAACAAAGATAGTTCAGTACGTTAACTTCCGCCTTCATTATTCAAAATGAGTTTTTTTTTCTTTCCAGTGCGGAGACGTCGTGCACAACAGAATCAATCACTCTATCGTCGACTCCATTATTTTGCCAAGATGCCAAAACCTACTTGATGCGACAAACAATTTCCCCCAAGAGGAAGTGTGGAAAATATGATATCCACATTTGGTTGTTTGCCATCCATATTCCACCTTTTTACGGAGACGGAGGTTGCTCCTGCGGTTCCACGAACCTATAGACTATAGACTATATACTACAGATGCCCATGAACCAAATATAAATAAACACAGAGAATAAGACGATCCTTTTATCCGCAAACATATTTATCCCGAGAGGAATATAGTTTTACCGTAGGAAAAACACTGTGAATGTTTACAAAGAAAACACAACAGTTTTATATTTCATACGAACAGTAAATTTCCTCTTTACTTCTTCTAAAGGTTTAATGGTTTATACCAAATGTAATGTGTTGGTTGAGTTCCGCCTTCATCGGAAGTTTAGTATCCGATTTTATGCATTCATTATTTAAAAACTGAAAACAGGCCTAACTTTCATATTTTGATGTAAGTTGCTTTAATCACATACCGACGCTTATAAACGGAATTATTTAACTAGGCGCAACCACCCTCACAACAATATTCAAACCATATTGCTTTAATGTTGTAGTATTAATGTTTTTTGTGTTGATTATATAGAGTGACAAAAGTAGATGAACAGAGGGAATAACAACCAGAACTTGGTATTGTACAGTATTGGTTAAAATCACAACGTCTCTGAAAACACGAAAAAAATCACCGTTCTATGTAATCTTCCTTCCAAATCATTAAATAAATAAAAAAATTGTCGAAACATAAAATTATTTTAGTCTATGAGAATAATCTTCTTTCGAAAAGTACCACTAATTTCTGAACAACGTTTGGTTAAAATAAACATTCGCACTTGTACCATTATGATTTTTTCAAACTTTCTTTGATTTTCATACGAGTCATATTTGTGTTGCCATTTAAAATCTATTAAGTGATCGCAGCTCCCTCAATTTTTGTCTACTTTAAATATTAGACTTAGGTTTATGTATATTTTTATAATAAGTAGGTAGGACTGCAAACATATTTTGGTGTGATGCAGTTCGTCGAAGCGATGTGTTTAATTGAATGTACAAGATTTGAAACTAAATAAACATTTTGTCTGTTCGCAGAAAATTCACAGTGTCTACAATAGTTTGTCGTCCACGGCTGTACGTGTAAGTTTATAGATCTGTTTTAACTCGTCAACATTTTAAAATCTTTCATTTTTTGTACGTACGTAAAATTTTAAATACGAGAATAATATTTTTAATCAACCTTATTTGTCAAAAAAAAAAACGAAATACAATTTGGCTAAATTAAGGCAATCAGTTTTTATAAAATTAAATGTCACATGCTATTATAGATGTAGGTATAATTTGTATCCTGTTACAGTTTACCCTTCTATAAAGCGTTTTTTGCGGTCACGTAAGGAAAATTCTTCTTAACATATTCACTTTCTCTAAAATATGACACGTAACGGGATATGGTTGTGTGATAAAACAAAATCCTCAGGGCCGTACGCAAACACATTACTCATCCGCCAGAACAAACGAGATATGCAGGGGGAAAGGAATATATTGTAACCAACGCAACGGTAAAATGAAGATGATGTTTCAGAAAAATTCTAAAATTACAAAAAGCAGTAACTATGGAAAAAAAAGTCTGGTTTTATCGAACCATAAAAATAATAATAAATTTTACTACATAATATTGTTGAATAATTCATGCAGGCTTGTTTAATGGCTCATTCTTTCTTATTAAGAAAACGCGCAGGTACAATTTTTTTACACAAAACGAGTTTTGCTACCCGACTTCGCCCATGATTTGGAAGCTTGTGTATATACACAACCATATGTTAGTAATGCGGTATTAATGTATGCACATTGTCATGTTAAATTATTAAACCAAACAAAAAAAATTCTCAATGGATTTGAACACCTTGAGATTTTTTTGAGAAGAGCTTGCAATATTGCGTATTTTCTTGTTTTTAACATATAAATTGGTACTTAAAAGCGTTATAGTTCATGATGGAAATGATGTCATGAAGTGTATATACTATTAATATACTTATGATTTAATATATCAGCTTTACTTAAAAAGCCTTCTTAGTCATATAAATAAGTGAAAATAGTTAAATTTGTTTAGTTAAAAAAAAATCGATTTTAATTTCAAAAAACGTCAGAGACCTCGAGAGTTTGTCACCGTTCGAGAGTTTTTAGCGGTATAAACAAAGAGTTTTCCTGCAAAAGTTTAAGATTTGACAAAGTGCCCCTGTTCGTAGCTATAAAATTATAAAAGTACACGAAGTAGACCAACAGTATCATCTTTCGCAGGACACGTATTTGCAATATCAAATACAACATGACTTCAGATCCATATCGAATAAGAGATTTATGACCCTCCGAACGTGTTTATCTTTTTGGTTCATTATACATCAGATTAAAGTAGACACTCTCGAAGAAAAACGGTATTTCCCGAAAAATAAAGCTCCGGGCTGCGGTGAAAAATTCCCCACTTTATTTACCACGGAATATTTTAAGAACATGGTTAAATCTAGAGACGTGGAGATCACATTCAATGATAGTAATAATATGATGCTAAACGTTTTTAAATCTACTTGTAAATACGATTACAAAATTCGTGTATAAATTTCTACTTTCTACGGATGTTAGCAATGAAAAGGTATAAATTATATCTAAAAGATTTTGTGTTCTTTGTTCATGTTCTGTGTGAGAGAGAATGGTTGAAGTTTTACGATTCTAATTATAATAATTAGAATACTCGGTTATATTTAAGAAAATCACGAGACCTACAGAAAATTATCAAAGATTTATTAATGAAGTTATCATTGTCTTTAAACTGTATACGTGTGCATAGAAGAAATAATAATAAAAAACAGTTACCATAAAATACTGTAATATCTAACGATTGCTTAGAAATTTCAATACAAATATTAAAACAGTTGTGATTTTAAAATTTTGAGAGCACTTTATTGATTTTAAAAGTATAATACCCAATTTGACGGCCTGGGTTAAGGTCTCGACTACGAATCCGAAGGTCGTGGGATCAAATCCCGGCGTGCGCAAGTAAATTTTATTTAATTAATTTGTGCTGTTTCACAATTAATTCATCTAAAAATAATATGTAGTATATTTGCGGACGTTCCTGAGTGGAACATACTCTTAGTATCGCCCTGGTGAAAGACCACCATTCAGGAATTTTCCCACCTTCCTCCTCCCCTTCTCCTTCCTCTCTCCTATACCTTCAGCCTCACAACATTTCCCAATTGGGGATGCCATAGTCTCACTGGCTCCAGACGGTTGGAAGCAGTTGAGACTCTTGTTCGGTATTCATGTAAAAAAAAAAATTGAATTATCAGTCTAATTATTTTTTGTTGAATAATGAGTACATTTAAAATAAATTAAAGTTATGGATTGTGAGTAACTTAATTTGACTGTTGAGGTGTGCGGGAAATATGTATCTTAAACATATTTAAAAAAATGCCCTTGCGTAATTTCTAGTAAATGTGCAGGGACACCAATCGGATATTAAAAATAGCATACATTTATTGAAGATAAGGGCGTACATTTGCACAAATCTGCAACAAACCTATGTCATGGGCAGTGTCATTATCATGAAATATTTATTGATAAAAATAAAACATAAAAACAATTTGATCAACTCAGAGCGATCGTGCAAACAATTCTAATATATATTATCTTATCACTATTATGATTAAAAATATAATATACTAGGCCTTGAATCTCCCCATAACGCCGAAAGGTAAATAAAAATATTTAGATTGTTAATAAATGATAGTTAAATAAAAATCGTTAAAACCTTAAAAAATATAATAACTACGCCCAACATTTCAAGGAAATACTCGTGGCTCTGTTTTCATGGAAATTGTATTTCGGATAATTTTTTCATTAATACAGGATATTTCAAATTTTGCTAAAGCATGTTCATAGCTTTTTAGTAGATTTATCAACTGTTTGTAATACTGGAAAGTTCTGCAGGTTAAAAAAATGTACCTGGATACAATATTCATGTAACCGTTTAATACGAGATAAGAGTGGATTTTTATACAGAGAGATAAACTTAAGAAGAAAAAAGTAGCTGAGATATAATAACGTTTTAAAAAAATCTTATTTTATCTGATTTAGTGTCACGGGGAAAAACTATGGGAAAAAAATTAGGAATTCAAATAAAACCAAATAATAAATACATAGTTGTGACCAGTATAGTGACCCGATCTGAATAATCATATATTTCGCCACCACCCTCTTTCCCACCTCCTTCCTCTCCCCATTATCCTCGCAATATACTCCAATTGAGCATGTCATACGTTCCACTGATTCCAGACCGTTGGGAGTAGATGTGACTCTAGTGCGATATTCACATTATGAAAAAACTATTTTGTGGAGAAATACGACAGTTCTGAAGGTTGTTGGGATAGCTTAGTTATTAAAGTGAACACACGGATAGTGGAAGGTACCGAGTTATAGTCCTATTTGCATAGATTTTATTGTAAAATTAATAAGAAATTCTTTGTTTACACCACTGTTTAATATTTACTGTTTGATATTGTTTCAACATTATTTAAAACATTTAAAACCATTCATTATTAATATTCCATCAGTTTTTTTTCTTTTGAAACCTCCCACCTGACCCCGGACCCAA
Organism: Halesus radiatus; assembly: GCA_022606495.2. Classification (NCBI taxonomy): domain Eukaryota; kingdom Metazoa; phylum Arthropoda; class Insecta; order Trichoptera; family Limnephilidae; genus Halesus; species Halesus radiatus. The sequence goes on from JAHDVE020007712.1 coordinate 750,972, forward strand.
CCCTAGCCACACCCCACTTCCCCGTGGTCCCCTGTTCACCCTCCGTGGAAACATTTGACTCAAACGACAAACATAATTTCATTTGGCCACTGTATTTATTTATGCGTTACTCCTCTTGAGGGAGCTATTAAAAAGAGAGAGGTGGGTCATTATTTTTTATAATTTTTCCGCGGGTGAAATGAAAATAAATCACTTTGCCATCTACAAGGAACAAACATTTTACAACCTTTTCATTATTAATTCCGAACCATAATTGGAGGCGTCCCTTGTTTTTCATGGGTACTAAATGTGATTTTAGACCAGATATATTATAATTTTGTTACCTCACATTGACAAGGTCTTGTAAATTCTAAGAAATATAATATTATCTGATTACATTAGGTGAAGCCATACCTAAAATGGAAATTGTTTTCTGATAAATAATATTTACAATTTCGTAATAATTTTCGGGAGAGAATTATTAAACAGAATCGATGAGAAACAATTTTTCACTGTTCTATACAATTTTTCACTATTAACATCGATAAAGAATGCAAAAAAACAACAAAGGTAATCCATGTAAGCGAAATTATTTGATTAATGTGAATTATACATTGTTAATAGTCGTATATTGCTTTTAGTGAAATATTAAAAATAAAACGCCACATTAAATGATTTCCGATATGTATAAGAAATGTTCATAAAAAACATGTTTTTTTGTGTAATTAAAATGATTCCATAATAATACGCCCACGACTTTCCTAATCAAAGAAAATCAAGTAATAATATTAAAAAAAAAATTGATTCATTTATACCTGCTGGAAAAAAATGCTTCTTTTAAGATCCCGTAATTAGTTTGAACAGTCAGAAATAAATATTTTCCCAGTTTCCTACCATTATATTTTTCCGTTTGATAAGGCACAACGCAAAGTAAATAAGACTAGTTTGATTTATTCCCCCTTGAAAGTATTTCTGGCCGCTAACTTGCAGCGTACTCCCCGAGCTCCTCCGTGTTTAAACCTTAAATTGCTATGCAAACGTTATAAGGTGGGCACATTTTCATGATAAAATTTTATCAAATTACGAGCTTATTGTAAAGATCTAGGGCGGAAAAAAGTCGTAAAATTCCAGAGCACCGTATCGCAAAGCCCCCAATTTGTGGCAAAAAAGGTTCTCACCGCAAAGTATTGAAAAATGGGGGCCCATAATAGTTGTCATAGTACCTGCTGTAAGGTTTATAAGATTGGCTATTTACGCAAAGTAGGAAAAAGTTGTGTGGTGTTATTATTTTGTCTTGAATATATTCAGTTTTGATGGAACCCCTTTCGGAATCCATTTACGGAATCACCTTATTGAAATGCATTAGGTTGGAACGTACTAAATAATATGATTCAACTAAATATACGATTCTACCGTACACCATAAAATCGTCGAATGAAAAAACAGGGTTGGGAAGGTGGTGGGTCCACCGGTAATCTTTTCAAAACTTTTGTAGGAATCGTTTTTATGGAACATATATTTTTATGTATGCAGTTTGTGAGAAGTTTATTTGTAAGTATTCTAATTGGCGTTACCAACTCTATCTCTATTTATTTATTTATTGTTTTGGAACACTTACAGAGTATCACCATTATCATATTTATAAAATTAGCATTGAAAAGTGGGTAAGCGTTAATAATCCAGTTAAAAATGTGTACAGGATGCACAATTTTTGGATAGTTATCAGTTATCACTTAATTAATAAGAAATGAGGGAAACGTAATATAAAGCATAAAATAAGATACAGCAAGAGAATAAAAAAATGAAGCATGTGTTTCAGTTTTTTTATACATTTTAAAGTATAATTTGAAATAGTGTATTTTTTTTTTTTTTATATGAATACCGCACAAGAGTACCAACTGCTCCCAACCGTCTGGAGCCAGTGAGATTATGGAATTCCCATTTGGGGAATGTTGTGAGGCTGAAGGTATTGGGGATGGGAAGGAGAAGGGGAAGAGGAAGGTGGGGAAATACCTGGCTATTCAGATCTGGTCACCAAACACGGCTAAAAGCCATTTCAAGCAACGTTTCCATTCTGAATGGTGGTCTTTCACCAGGGCGATACTGAGAATATCTTCCACTCTGGAACGTGCGCAAATATACTATGCATTATTTTTATTTAATTAATTGCGAAACAACACAAATTAATTAAATAAAATTTACTTGCGCACGCCGGGATTTGAACCCGCGACCTTCGGATTCGTAGTCGAGAGCCTTACCCCTCGACCATGGAGGCCGTCAAAAAATAAAAGGATAAGAAAATATAAATAAAAAAATTGTAGAACATAAATTCAAGAAAGGCAAAGCCTGTGCGTGAATATTATAATAATGTTAAAACATGGTATGGTTACGGCATGGGTAGAAAGGAACTTGCTCTATGACATTAAAGAACAGACTGGACAGTTGGAAGGAGAAAATGAATGGACATTGAGTAAAATCATTGAACTCCAGATTATGGAGAACACATAAAGATGATGCTGAGGAGGGGGTACCTTTTTTGTACACAATTCGTATAACCTACTTTACACCATGACTTTTCGCACCTAAAAACGCTTAGTACAAAGACAAATGTTGACTTGTTCACGATAAAGAAAGATATTTCTTGGCTTTTATCTTCTAAGATTTTGTAATAATTCTCAACATTTCTTTAATGAATACCATTTCGTTAACTCAATTTAAAACTTATAATTTACATCTAAGTAGTTTGTTCGACGTAATGTCGGATATAAAATACCAGACTTTGTATTATGAAAATATTTTTCAACTTTTCTCATGTTTTTCGCGTAACCCTTCTGGATAAGAGGGTTGTATTAAATTCCGAGTTCATAAAAGCATGTGAAACCAAATTCAATGTTGCCAAGAAAACTTCCAAATCTTTCAACAAACTTCCATTCGAATTGTGGGTTTGAAAGATACAACACGGCTGTTATTCCTACTCGGATTTTGCGGTCCTAAACGTGGATATTCGGGGATTGATAGTTAGAAAGGAGATATATTTTCTGGAGGTGGTTGAATCTTCATTTAGGTAGAATTCACATAAGGTACACTCATATCATGATTTAAGTAAGTTAATACGTTTGCTGTTAGTAAACAGTATGCAATGATAGCTTGAAATATAATATTATAGGTACATGTTTAATGTCAGAAGTTTTAATAAACAAAACGTTAACTGGCAAATAAAATAAAGCCCAATGAAGAAAAACCCCCAAAAAAGAAAATGATGACAATGCGGTTCGTCGGAATTCAATTTTATTCGGCATATCGGCAATTCATTTTTATTCGCATTATTGTCGCTATCATTGACGGTTCGTCCCGTAGAAGAATCTCATTTCAAGTCGCCGCATGACACCGTCGATTCGTAGCAACCATGGCCGATCGTTAATCATATAATATAAATTAAGTTTCTAATTAAAACCCGAAACAATCTCACAAGTGAAGGGAGCCCCACAATCCGCTGAGGAGTGTCGCCCATTCTGCTGTTGGATCTTCTTCTTTTCGTCCATTTCTTACAGACAAAAAACTACACGATCAAGTAGCTTATCATATTCGTAATTTACAGTCCATTTGGGCCTTCGAACGCCCATCGCCGCATTTAGTCTAAAGACAACAATCTATAACCGAGACGTCAATACAGTCCATTATGAGTCACAGTGTTTTATTTGGAAACCATTGATTTTTTAATCATCTTCTGTAAAGCATTCTAGAGGAATATATATATTCCACAAAACGGCTGTGCATGAATAAGCCATGTATTGGTATGATTATATTTGGTTCAAACTGTGTCAGATGTTTCGAAGCAGTCTGGGCGCAGCACACAGCAGCGGATTGGAAGCCTGAGCATCGCTCACAACTTGCTCGCAATAAAACCCGCCCACACTTGTGTAAACTCCACACCAGATTTGTGGAGGTTGGTTATCTTAATATTTCCAGAACGTTGTTTTGGAACTTTATCGTGTTGCATTAAAAAGTCCCTAGGGATCTTTGACTCACCCAGATGCGAAGTAGAGAGGTGTAACTAAAAAAATCTAAATATTGTAAATGAAGAAAAAAGCAGTTACTTGCTTTAATTTGGTTTTTAAATTTTTTTTTGGCATTTGCATATACATTTATTTTCAATATATTTCTCAAAAAGACAAAAAATGTTAGGTTAACTACTGTAGCGACCACTAAAGATGCAAATATTCTATATTTCCATAAATAATTTCGGATGTTAAACTAAAGTCGATATACAAAGGGGATGTGATTCCACTTCACAAAATCGTATTAATTATTTAATTACTTTTAAATCCATGGTCGAGGGGTAAGGCTCTCGACTACGAATCCGAAGGTCGCGGGTTCAAATCCCGGCGTGTGCAAGTAATTTTTATTTAATTAATTTGTGTTGTTTCACAATTAATTCATTTAAAAATAATATATAGTATATTTGCGCACGTTCCAGAGTGGAAGATACTCAGTATCGCCCTGGTGAAAGACCACCATTCAGAATTGAAACGTTGCTTGAAATGGCTTTTAGCCGTCTTTGGTGACCAGATCTGAATAGCCAGGTATTTCCCCGCCTTCCTCTTCCCCTTCTCCTTCCCTCCCCAATACCTTCAGCCTCACAACATTCCCCAATTGGGAATGCCATAGTCTCACTGGTTCCAGACGGTTGGGAGCAGTTGGGACTCTTGTGAGGTATTCATATAAAAAAAAAAAAATGTCATTGCGTTTATAAGAGATAGTACGTTTTTAAGAACAGCCCCACGAAATAACACGATATTCATGGAAATGCATATTAGCTTACATAGATTAAAATAAGTAGCAGAAATATTTTTTTAAATTCGGAATCATTTTATGTTTTGTTTAGATCCTATTCTGCCGCTTTGAAGATAATGCTTTAAAAGTGTTTTTTTTAAACACCTTATATTACATATTATTTTTATCTACATAAATAAATTTAAAAAAAGCTTTATTTCGTATAAGCTAAACATTACTTCTTCTATAATATAAACTTTATTATTTATATAAAGTAACCAAGATAAGCCAATATTTTAATTAATAAGTTATTTTATTTACTGCACTATACCACTCAGGCTTGGAGTTTATTTCGCCCGCGGCGAATCATGCAAATTTGGTATGAAGCGTTCTTTAATCGTCACTTACTCCTGAAGTAAGCTTAGTGTCACGTGTAAGTTATTTAGTAAGTTTGATTTATAACACACTTAATTCTGTGTACAAAGACTACTGGCATATTATCTTTCGGATTTGCATTTTTATTGTGCTACTAACTTTTACCCGAAAACTTTAATTCATTCAAAGTTTTACAGAATGTAAGTAAAAAAATAAATTTATTTAAACGATGCATAATCACTCTGTGACGTCGTTATTAATAAATTTATAAGAATTACTTTGTTTAAACCACTGTTTTTAATACATAAATATCTACATGTTTCAGGATAAACAATACACATACATATTAATATTAATTCATTTAATAAAATATGTTTTAAAGTTTTCACAGTTTGATAATGACTTTGAACGCCAAAATAGCAGTAATAATAAAAAAAATTAAAAAACAGCTGTTATTGCAGAATTTAATAAAAAAATATCAAATTTGATTGCTTAATTTTTAAAGAAGCTTTACAAACTATTACAGAATATAATAAGAGCAATGAAAATAATAAAATTAACTTAGGTGTACATAGATCTTGTAAAAAAAACAATTTTAAAAGGTATAATAATAGGTTCTAATAAAAATTATCTCCACACGGCATCCCCAAAGGTGTCATAGGCCTTGACGGAAATTATTTCCCCACTAAACAATAACTGTAAAAAAGATCTAAATTCAAAGACTTATTTAACTTGTTAATTGTTAACATTTTATGCCTTCTGTAAGTTTGAGTTTGTTAGTATATAATAATATAATTTTGTATCATCTTACAGTAGAATCATTTTAAAGAGAATCTTGCTTGTGTACTGGTGTACTGAATCGTAGGCGGGGTAAAGGGAAACTGCGGGCGGATACCTCAAACTATTATTTGAACCAATTTTAGCCATTATCGGTGTGCATCAATACATAAGCAAGAATCACTTTGAAATGATAATAATAATTTTATATAACACATCGAGATAATAATAATTTTGTCAAATCCCGCTCATCAATGAATAGGTTATATAAATACATTGTGTACATGCAAACAATCACCCAAAAATATGGATTTTTTTATTAATAAACCATTATAACTTTTTTCACTTATTTGTTTCACCCTATCACGGCATCGTCAGACTAGTGCCCATCATCTTTCATCAATCACCCAATATCTTTGAAACGGTTTGAATTTACATTACAATCTTCGCGATTATGACAAAAATCGGTTTATCTACATTCAAAAATCACAATCAATTCATTGTTGGATAAACAATGATAGAATACTCAATTTCAATCAAACCCAACATGTCCGTTTAATTATCGGGAATGCCGGTCCATGTTTCACATTCCGGGCCTTTGGGAATCTCGTTCCCCAGTACTGATACTGTTAGACCAAATCTATGTTTATGTCCCCATAGAGAACACATTATCTTTGCGTGCTATGCCCAAGATTTATATTGCCCTTAACTGATTGAAAGGGCCGTTTGTTGTGGGGCATAACATGATGGAATAAGTTTTTGTGGGAGTTAGGTACCCACTTACCTACTAATGTTTTCATCAAAGACAAAATAATAAGAAAGCTTTATTTTAAGTCAGTATGAGTACTATGAACTTACTCATCTTACAGCATATAGAATAGAATAAATAAGGAAACTCAGAAAAGTTGGGAAGAATTAACAGCATTTAAAAAAATATATTTGTTCCTATTTACGCAATTGAAAATTACGATTTTTTTTTTTTTTTTTAAATACATTTTTATATTTAAAAAAATTAAAACCTCTAATTCACATTAAGTTGCTAACTAATGATAGCAAAGATGAAAAACTGTAATAAAAATAATATTCAAATCCATCGACGCTTGAACCTTTTTTTAATGTTTTGAATAAAAAGATTGCTGTTTATATTTAAGATTATAGATATCCCTTTAACGATCAAAACGAATGGATGATATCAGAAAAATGTTCCTCATGAGTAAATTATAAATTTTAAAATGTCATCTTCCTAAAGTATTACCACAATTTTTCGACTGATTGTTTTCAATGTTGTTCTGTATTGACCACAGTTACACTACCTAAGGCGAACAACAATGGATCTGAATATTAGTAGATAGTTATGTATCCGAACACGCATGTCTGTGGCTTTCTCCTCCCAGTTGTTGGAGTTACTCGAGAAGTTTCAGCCGAAGATCCATGTCTAATGAAAGATAAATGCAAAACTTTGCAGAATATGTTCAACTATTCGCACAATTTAAGCTCAAGAGTTATTTATGCCATGATTCAAAGTAGTTCAGACTATTTCCGTTCTCATTATAAAGGGGATTTAATATAATTCCGTTCGGATATCTGTAGTTTCAATATCCATTTAGGAGAATCTAAACACATCTACCGATTAATTAATTTGTTTGAAGCATAAATAATTATTGGGGATTATATAACGTACCCACCCACTAGTATTAATTCAACTGATCTCAAAAATTGATACTGAAAAATTCGAATTTGGACGAGTGCTAGTCCCAGAATTTCATGAAAGAGTCCCCTCAGGCAGTCTCCATCAGTTAAAAAGCAGGCTTTAATATATGGGCACATTTATTAAAAAAAAAACCTACAAATATGAAGATTTGCAGTAGTCTTTTCATTTAGCATAAAATTCTATTGACATCGGAGTAAGGCGGTAAGCGGTTGTGGGCATTATATTCGGTAAATCTGACTGCTAGTTGAGCACCCTACTCATGGGGCTATCAATTCCTACAACACTATTCTGATATTCCTGATACAAGATTTTATTTTCTTATTTATGATGTCTTTGCATTCCTGAACTCGTTATAAATAATAATAATAGAATAATGAAATCGGTATTTATGTCCTTTCCATATGAAAGTTGGTAGAAGATCTGGAGCTAAGAGACGCGCTACGTCGGAATTTCCGTGTCCTGTGAACGCTTCGGCAATTTGCCCGTTGAATCATCCGGCAAATTTACCGTGTCGGGTGAACGAGGCCTTTGGTATGGCACATAAATAAAGGGTTTGTTTTTTTAATGATTGAGTACGACTTTGAAAATGCTTTTCTTCGAGAATTTTTATACCAAATGGGTGCCAATGTACGCGTCTAACGAACGGAGCAGCGTTATAACAAAGACGAAATGAACGACAGCAGGAAGTGAAGATCCCAACAAAAGACGTCATTAGTTTTTACACCGGAGCTAAGGGAGGAAAGTGAATGCAACGGTACCGGAACAAGGGCTAACGATTTCCGCTTCTTTGATCCTATTTCTATTGAGATGACGCTCCTCGCAATAGACGGTAGTTAATGTCTTAATTGCATTTTTAGACGTGCTTCTCCGACGTCTATTGATAGAGAGTAATCTTGCGGAAGGTTCTAATTTGAAGTTAACCTTTCAGCGTCTTAATTTACTTGACCTTTGTCAGTTTCTTCATACAAGCGAACGCTGCAAAAAATTGAGTCCAAATGACTTTAATATTTATCATTGAATCGTCCGTGATTTAATAAAAATTCACCGTTCAAAGTGACCGAACTGAGGGTAAAATCACGGCGTCTACTTTGTGAGAATGATGTGAGTTCGAAAGAAGTGGGAGATTAAAATGGACATGGAAAAGGAAGAATAAATTTTGGGAGGCACGTAGCTATTTACTCAGATCTGATCATTAACACAACAAAACATATTTCAAGCAAATTTCGATCATAAGTGGTAGTATTTTATAACACAACGCTGTGTTCATAATAACGGATAAAACTAATATCTTAACCTTTCTCGATCCTTAAGCGAGGAAAAAAGTTTTTCCAAAATTTTGTTTACCGCGTTTATTTTAAGATACGGCTTTTAGAGAACTATAAAAAAACGTGCCTTAAAGTACGAAAACATTTAAACTTTTAATTACTCCATTTCGATAGAGCTTTATGTTAAAAACGAGAACGGTATCTCCTGTAATATCTTGCTTAGGGCCATCTCACCATAAATACGCGCAATTACCAACACCGGCGCCCGTGTCTAAGAAAGCTTCTGCGGCTAGCAAGCATTAAGCACACGTGGTCCCCCACTAAATCCTCGCTAACAGTTTAAGTTTTCCTTGGCACTCAGCACAATGTTAAGGCGAGCTTCGGCAATAACCGAGACTTGGACTGTAAGCTCCATAAAGGTGAATCTGAATGGGTATCGGGTGATATTAGGTTTGCGATGAATAAAAAAGGTCGTAGTAATCGATGTTTTATGGCATGTATTCAAATTTGTGTAAAAGCAAAAGTCACTTATATTACTTCTGCGGCGACAAGTTTTACCGAATGATAAAAGTAAGGTTAGGTGTGGAATTTTTTTTCTGATTTTATAACATAGTTGTGGCAATTTTTTCAATTGGAATCACAGTATTTGTTTATCTTATCTTGCAATATGTAATCAATGAAATAATATAGTTCGGCAGTAAATTTTTTCTTTTATTATTGCATATATTAACAACCCAGAAATCGAAACCGAAAAGACACAGAAAAGAAAAACATTTCGGTAGCAGTTGGGATTCGAACTCAGAACCTCATCGTCTATCCGGGACCTTCGTTCTATGCCAACTGAGCTACAGCTACCCCAATCCATCCCATCATTTTTATCGGCGTCATACTTCAACTTCTAAGAACTGTTAATATCATCTTCAATTAATTCTCATATATTTTTTGGTTGCTATATTTTTATAACTATAAGATATATAAATTCCTGTTATTCATTTTTAGTCGGGTTTGCCAAGGCTTACAATTGATATCATAATAACCAGATTGGTAATAAACTTGGTTACTTTTTACTGATTACTCTACCTAAATATATGGCAAAAGCGTTTTTAATGTATTCTTTTCAAGTACCGTAGACATATTGCCATCACGATCCCGAAACTACGGATTGAATGAAAATACCAAATTATTGCGTAATACAAAATTTTACGCGAAGTGGAATTGCTAATCATATTAATAGTTGTTGGAACAGGCATATCACGGGAATCATTAAATTAGATAAGATAAAAGGCTGCACCTTATAACATATTTGAAGTGATAAAGAATGTATACCACAACATAGATTTGTGACATTTAAAAAAAATAACTATATAAATTCCCGAGTTTCGAAAAACCTGACCATGTTTTAATTCTCCCCACTCCCATCATAAAAATCTGAAATTATTACTTGCGCAATGATGGAGGACTTAGCTTACATACAATTGAACCCGCGACGCCTGGGTGCAAACACTAGGCTTACAACCCGACATCAAAATTTTCAACTCTATTTGCCCACAACTGCGGAAAAACAGTACAAAATGCAATGAACAATTACATAATACTGATTTTTCTTGCGCAATAATATTCGCAAAGAATAAAATAATACTGTTTTTCCATCAGGGAATATTGAGAGCCTCCCAATTTAATCGCAAATTATTTGGAAAGTTTTAATTGATTTCAGGTGCCAAGAACCAAGAGGTGTCCTAATTACGGGGAGGACGTGGACGTGGGTTATTCAGAATTGTACAGAGGGAACACCGAGCAGTGAACACGGGAACTAAACCATTTTCAAACGTTTGTCAACAATGTTTTTGGCTTGCATTCAAGTCATTAATAAATTTTTGAAAACCGGTCAAGCATGCTTTAAAAGTGATTATTATAAATTTGCAAACAATATTTTTGTTCGACCATTAAAAGTTCCAAAAAATAGCGCCAGAAATTTTAGTTTGAACGTTGATAAGTACAAGAGACGACTCAAAAATATTCAGTTATCCGCACCTTCATTGAGTTCATAATTTATTTAAATGAACAACATATTGTGGAAAGAACAAGTATTTTTTTCATCTCCTTATATTTCAGTGTTCTCATACTTGCTCTGTTTTCTATCATCATAAATAAAAGTATTAATTTACCATCATTATATTATATATCTTCAACTTAATTAGTAATTTACGTGAATATGTATTAGTAGAAATTGAAATTTGAATGCTACCTTTCAGCTTTAAAAAAAAATACATATTTTTACTGAACCTCATATACTCTTAGGTATGTATAAAATGTAACTATTGACAGACTACAAAAGTAGTTTGACAGGATTTAAAAATAAAATTAAAGATTTTATAATAGTCTACATCACTTTTCATATTTTAAAACAGATTAAATAGAATGTAACGATTGAAGTTTAAGTACTTGTGTCCTAATGAAAAATAGCTCTTTGGTTTCAACATGTGCGTATAAAACCATTTTATATTTTGAGTGTATATATAAGTAAAAAATTGAGCGTGGCCCGACGTTCACCAAGTGAGTCTATTTTTATAATAAGAAATTTTTATTTTGTAAAATAATATTTTAGTAAATTTTACCATCTTATAAAATGTCTTGATGAATTTATAAAAAAATGTATATATCTTTCATTAGTAGCGTTCCCAGAAAAGCTACTTATATTTAGAAAAATATTTTTTTTCTCTCCCTTATAAAAATATATATAATAAAGTACTAAGATAATGTTTGTGAAGATTTATTATATTTTCCATAAAGCTCAATAAGTGTTGTAAGCGACCATTGTCGTTACAAGACTGTAAACATGTAGGTGCTGGATTAAGCCACTTTCTATGCTGGTACGGGGCCGACTATCCTTGAGGCAGGTTCAGGAATCCTTCAGGTGGGAGGCAGGAGAAGTGAAAGACTTTGTATGGTTACAAGATGTGACTGGGTACGAGTCACGATTGCTCGTCCGAGTGTGACTGGTTTATTTTCAGAAATGTTCATTTTTATATCATTTCAAAGTGATACAAGTTTTCAACACCAGGGGCGCTGCTGAGGCAGACATGTAAATAAGGGGTCCGTGCACGGTACTGCGTTGCCACGGGGTTAGGTGCATTGTCAAAAACCCGCAACACGGTATCGTGCTGTCGCGGGGTCGGATGTGTTATCGAAGTGATAGGAAAGTCTGCCACACGGTACTGGGCTCCCGCGGAGTCAATCTATTATGGAAATTCCCGTGTGGTTCCATCACGTCGATAACACTATGAGATGAAACAAATCTTATAAGTTTTACATAAGATACAATGCCAATAGTACAATACAAATCACGAAGTACATTGATAAACATAATGTTGCAAAATTGGAATCCTAAGAATCATGATAATTACGATCAAACGATCACGTCGGTTACAAGTGTTCTTTACAAAAAAATAATTATATGATATATACTTCCCTGTAAATAAATATAATAATATTGCTTTGAATATTGAAAAAAAAATTCACGTTCTCCTAATTACTTCGCACGAGTAAAGTTTCGTTGTGAATACATTAACGATGAAAAGTTTTTCAGTGATAGCTAAAAATATATATTTAGAATTACTGTAAATCACAATATATACTTTGAACCATTAACTACGAACATTTTAAAGGTACAAAATCGAATGAAAAGGAAAATTTTTTTTTTTTTTAATATTTTATTTATATTATTTTTTACAATTGTATTTTACACAAGTCTTACAAAACTGAGTATATTTAGTTTGAATGAAAGAAATCTATAATTTTTCACACATTTACTGATTACAGTATATATATTAAATATTATCAGTCTTATGATATTTTATTTATTTCTAACATTAAGTAACTTACAGTACGTAGGTATGCATATACTTCCATTGGATTTGCTTTCATATTCTACAGAGGCAGAATGACCTGACTTTTGTTTTTATTTTCGAAGCAGATGTCTCTTTTTTTAAATATTCAGGTAATGCATTAAACATTTCAGGAAATTGATGTCTCTTTGTTCTATCTCCGTATACATTTTTATTTATTTATTAATGATATACATTTGTTCTTCTCCATGCCTAGTAGTATAGTTATGGTTTACAGATATTTTGAATTCTGGATTACAGAATTCATCCATCGTTAGTTGATAATCTAGCCTACTAAGCACGGGGAGCACGTTACATAGTGAAAACATTTTTTTATAGCTGCATTCACATTTTTTTTGGCCTGAAATCAATTTTTAGAAACGGAGTTGTATTTCCTCAATTTTATTTAATTTAGTTTTGTACGTTAGTCCACATCTGTTTAGAACCGTAGCCTATAATTGATTCCGCTAATGCGAAATATTTTTTTTGATAAAATTTACCTAACACGGATCTTAGTCTATTACAATTATCTATGAGAATTGACGAGTTGAAGTTGAGTTCTATTGTAAGACCAAGAAATGTGTAATGGTAAACTTTTTCTATGGTCGGGCATTATCCTTGCAAATATTGGTTTTTTGCATGCCAACAGTCGTACGTATGACTTTGTATATACATGTCCTTATTCTGACAATTTGTATCTGGTGAATGTGTAAGCATGTATTTGTTTTTTTTTTTGTATTAATAATAATATCGTTATCATGGGACCATTTAATTATAATTTTAACATCTGTTTGCAGACATTCTTCAATTTAATGTGGATCTCTGCTTGAGCATATAATATTTTGACATTGCCGATCGGAACGCCTGCGTTTAACGGATACAAATTTTGCGTATCCGATGGGTAATTTCCAGGCGTTAAAAGTTAAAGCGCGAATAAGGTTATAATAAAGATAAGTTGTTCATTTTTAGGCAGTTCACTGAGTTACAGGCTCTAAGCTATTCTACATGCCAAAAATAATGGTAGAAACATGAAAATCAATAAGTGATAATACGATATCAGATAATGTATCAATTATATTTTTCCTATAGTTTCCGACTATCTTATCATTTCCAATTTTATTTATGGATATGTAGTCATGTTTATGTATGAATCAATATAAAAACACGATAACGCAAAAATTACGTTTGCTGTTGATGAGTATTTAAATCAAAAATCATTTGAGGATTGTCAATAATGTGAAAGTAAGAATTACATATATAAAAATACACACTATTGATGGAGTGGAAAAACAATTTCGCGAAGTGTAGCAAGTAGTGAGAAAAATAATTTTAAAAAAACGTACCTAACTATAGCCCATCGTACCTAAATGTAGCCGTCCAATATTCAGAAGACATTAGGTATTTGTTTAACCCTAGGAAACTAATTTCAGTCGTTTCCTCTAACACTGTGCGCATTTTATGCGGTATATCCATAATAATATTTTTTTTTAATATTAAAAGGTAACAACAAAATAGCAATAATTTACAACGCGTTTACCAACATTACGCAAACAACCAAATGAATTAGTTTTTTTTTTAAAGAATATTTTCCAGTATTACGCTTTCCAGTTTGAAAACTGAATTTATTTGCTTCGGCCTACCGGAGGAAACCATTAAGAGAGGCTTGGTGCCACCCGCCATTTGTAAATATGACCTGAATATCGAAACCTCCCACAGGTTCATTCTACGCTCACCCGTTTATGGTTCGGCTGAGAGTCAGGTGCCAAGTTTCCACACAAAGAGCATCCTTATCTCTCGCTTATCAGTCCTTATCAATATAAAGGTGGGGCCGCACTCACAAATTCGTATGGATAATGATGCGGTCGATGAGTTTTGTCAGGAAAAGCGCGAAATATTTGAATAACCCTGCACAATCATGAATATATTTATGTTATAATATCAACCTTGGTAATAAAATCGTTTATGTTGAAGTCTCATAACCGAAAGAGTCAAAGAAATGAATCGATAAATCGATGTGTAAACTGAAACTGATAAATGAAAACACATGAATGGATTAAAAAAATATTTATTTGTGTTTTTCTTCTCACTCCTTTCCTGTTTTATTAATCGCACTAAAAGAATTATCTCTAAAATAATAGATATATTTAAAAAAAACATCTTTTTATGTATATTCAAAAACCAATTTTCAACCAACTTATAAATCTTTCAACTTGCCACCTCGACATTGTATGAATAAATAATATGTGATGTCAAAATTTTAGGAATTTCTTTACGTGTACATTTCTATTATTGTATCAGTGTTAATTGCAATGTATACAATTGACTCGAGCATAAAAGTGATCAAATTTAAATGAAAAATCAAATGCAATAAATGAATTAAAAAATATGCTTTGAATTCACCACTTTATTAATATACGCAGATGTCTACGTGTTTAGAAAGCGATGGTTTCTTAATCAGACATATATAGAATACAATAATAATAATACCAATCATTTGAAGAAATTACAATCAGATGCAATTTTGCGCTGGTAAGATATTTGAACCCATAACACTAGTTTCTCAGATCATAACATCAAGGTAGCAGTCTTCGCTAATCTACTTTTAAAAAAATATATATTTTCATCGCGCGGTACGAAGTTCACTAAACTTAAATCTTGTTTTCAGGAGTTCATACATAATAAGATGAAATCCTTCTGACGTAGATGCCTCACCGTATTATAAAATGTACATGAACATGTCGCGAAATCGCTCCAGACACTTCTAAGTACTTCATTTATTATTAAGGGAGGCAAAGCGCTTCTCAGTACTTCGTAAACACTTAACCCTAACAATCTACACTTGTATGATCCTTATATCCAGACCTTAAAGTGAAACATTCTTCGTCTGCACTCCTCCACTAAAACTTAATCTGTTCATAAAACTTTACAGTATTTTGTCTAACTGTTGGTTAATCTTACCAGAGTTTAATCATCTTTAATCTTTATTTTAAACATTGTAGTTAAAGCAAGTACATTTTAAGAAGATTAAACCACTGAGATTCTCATTCAGATCGATAAATTCGTGGTTGTATTTTACAAAAATAGCGTTTTTTTTTTGTTT
Organism: Halesus radiatus; assembly: GCA_022606495.2. Taxonomy (NCBI): domain Eukaryota; kingdom Metazoa; phylum Arthropoda; class Insecta; order Trichoptera; family Limnephilidae; genus Halesus; species Halesus radiatus. The sequence goes on from JAHDVE020007712.1 coordinate 766,836, forward strand.
TAGGAGAAGAGGAAAATAGAAAAATAAAACCTTCAGTATTAGGTAAAAAAGTATTTTCAACAAATCGATGCGATTGCTCGTCTTTTAGATATGTAGAATAGTTACAGTGAAATTAGGTAAATTTTAGGTATGTAGAATAGTTACAGTGAAATTAGGTAAATTTTAGGTATGTAGGATAGTTACAGTGAAATTAGGTAAATTTTAGATATGTAGAATAGTCACAGTGAAATTAGGTAAATTTTAGGTATGTAGAATAGTAACAGTGAAATTAGGTAAATTTTAGGTCGGGACTATGTTTTGAGAACTCTTCCACATATAAAATGATGTTTAGCGAATTATCAAATTCTAAGAATCAGTATAAGTGATATGAAACAATACATCATGATAATGCGGCTTTATTGCAATACTGTATATGCATGCGCGAACCACTCATGATGTTAAATACTGGGAAGCAGTGCTTATCACTTTGTGCGTAATTAGCAAGGAAGCATTATGATTTCGTTTAAATCTTCTTATATTACCCTTGAATTCAAGTTTAGTTTACCGGAACAAGATAATTAGTTCAGATGCTTCGGATATTCATATTAAATGCGTGAGGGAGAATGGGGATAGCTGGAAAATCTGTACAATTGTAACAGGATCATTAACACACTTATTTTCAAACACTTTTCACATTTAACTTTTGTGGTGAGAAGGCTAAGACTATGGACCACTCGAACCCTCACCATAAACTAAGTAAATAGATGGGCATCGAACTTTTGGCAGAATTGAAAAAATTTCTACGGATAATTGTTCCACTTCCAGAAGAACTAGCGTTCCTGTATCTGGTTATTTTTATTAACTGACTTGGGTTATTGCAGAGATGAAAACGATATTTTAGTACATTTCCAATATAGCTACAGAAAGCCATGAACGCGAATAGTGAAGACGGATTGAAAGTTAATGAAAGTGATCCAAAAAATACAGAACTGGAAATCCGTCGGGTCAAAAGCACAAAAAACATGAAATGAGTCTTCTCGCTAACTATTGATTGAAAGTGAAAGAAGTAGCCAATTTAGAGCGAACTCTTTCTGTTAAGATAACTTGCCTCATTTGGTTTGGGTTATTGCAGAGATGAAAACGATATTTTAGTACATTTCCAATATAGCTACAGAAAGCCATGAACGCGAATAGTGAAGACGGATTGAAAGTTAATGAAAGTGATCCAAAAAATACAGAACTGGAAATCCGTCGGGTCAAAAGCACAAAAAACATGAAATGAGTCTTCTCGCTAACTATTGATTGAAAGTGAAAGAAGTAGCCAATTTAGAGCGAACTCTTTCTGTTAAGATAACTTGCCTCATTTGGTTATACTTAATGAGACCGACATTTTTTTTACCTTGGTGAAAAAAATCGAGGTTCGAAATATTCAAACTATCCCCGGTCTCCCCTACTACCGCTAATAAACACTTACCCAGAGAATGATGTTGAAGCAAAACAGAGTGTACTTGATGCAGTAAATATTTGATTCCAGCTTCCCCATACCGCTTCCTTCTCCTTGCCCTTCTCCCTTTCCACCCATTTTAGAATAGCACTGTATTAAAATTCACACGATAACCGAATCCGAAACAACCAGAGTGGTTATTTAATTCAATAATTGCACAATAAAAACGACACTCTCGAATGCGTTGTTTTTATCACTTGAAAATTTATTGAGAATAGTAGCTCTTTCAAATAGTTTGGAAATCAAATCACCCCCGTAGCGTGGATGCAGACTGACTAACCTGTGTATCATTTCGACGAAGAATTTTCTGATAACAGAGCGATTGCTCAACTTGCTATGTTCTCATCTTTCAAAGAAATTAATAAAGTAACTAAGTAAAATATACAAACTCCTCAAAAGGGTCACTTGAAAATAAACCGTCACGTTATCTGCATATGTTAACAAAATGACATTTTGTAATTAAGAATTTTTTTATCTTTAATCGTTATCTGTGTTATCAACCTGTTGACAAATAGATAATTTTCTACGAAATAAATACGTTCCATCGTAAGTGCGAGCTGGTGAATAACTGTATGAATCACACAGGGCGTGTTGTATTAACATTGTCACCTTTGTGTGATATGGGGATTGAATCACTAATTTATTAGATTTGGAAATTCGGATCTTTGACACATGTTGACACTCATAAATATATTAGAGTTATTCATTTTAGGCCCGATTTTGTTGTATCGTTAAATTCACCGTTTGCAATGGATAAAGGTCAGAAACATTCATGTTTATTTAATGCATCGGTTTTTTTACACAATTTTATGGAATTTGAATAATTTTCTCTTGTCGGAATGACATCATGATAATTAATCAAACAAATTTGATTATTCTTTATTAAGAGTATTAATTACGTAGGGTCGGTATCTACCTGGTGGATAAAAAAACTACATTTATTAAACTGATCATAGGAAAAAAATCGTATAAAAAATCAAAACTTAACAAAATGTGTATCATACTACACACGTATCTCATACCAATTTTATAATTCTTGCGCTTAAGAGGAACGGCTGCGCGGCCTGTTTCATAGAAAACTGAATTTTGGATTGGAGGCCAAAATACCCATCGAAACTGAATGATATTTTTTAAAGTTAAAGGTTTAGTAAATATCTAGTACGAATGAGAAGTATTTTATTTACTTTTGTTTTAAATTATGAAGACGTCATGAAAAAATAAATAAATTTCATAATTTTAGAGGCAATTTAGAAAATTATTTGCTTATGGTATTTAAAAACACATATTTGATATGTAAATATGGTTACGTATATAAAAATATAAAAACAAAACATTTAAAAAAAAAAGTTTTTTTGGGTCGATATATTTAATTATGTACGGCAAATTTGTGTTCCAACGTAAATTGGTCGTTTTTAATTTATGTTAATTTATAATAATGTAATCAAACCAGGATCTTACCATTCTACTTTACCATCTTAACACTACAGGAGTCTTCTAACAATCTATCAATCTCAAACTGTAGGAATAGACAAACAAAAATATCATGTTAATGGTTGTTGTTAGTCTTTAGAAAAAAAGAAACAAATGTATTGATGTATATCAGTGTCGTAAAAAGGGATTTGCTTGCTGGAGTCAACGCACTTTTATAATATCCCAATAAAACTAATGTCTTGAGTGTGTGAGTGTTTATAACTCATTTAAATTGTGTTTTTCGACACCTGAATTTAATTTGATTATTTGGTAGGCATATTTATTGGGCAGGGGGAAATATGAACCTTCTCGTACTTGAGAATCTTATGAACGTTGGTTGACAATTTAAATATTAAAAAAAAGTAATTATACAGACTTTATACACCCCTCCCCACCTAATAATGCCATACTGCAATAGGGATTATTATAGTATTTAATATAATTTCATATCTTCTATATAAAATAGGAAATGAGTGTTTTATGTCATTTATATACAAATTAAATACTAGGGGCCTCAGATAGGAGCCTTTAGGTACGCCCGAGGGAATAATCTGTGATATGCAACCTTTTAAGGCAACATCTTGATTTCTATTTTTAATATAAGAAGAGAACCGTCTTAGAAGATATCCAATGGTCTCGAGCTTATTTAATAGTATGCCGCGATTTACTTTGTCGAACGCTTTAGAAAAATCTATGTAAATTGATCTACTTGTTTCCCACTGTCCGTTGAGTTAAGAACATCATCAGTGTCAGTATCAACATCATCCTAAGTTTTATTCACCAGATCTGCTTTGGAAAAAAACATGTCGATGGGGACTGATGATAGTGTTTTTGCATAAGTTGAAAAGTTGGTCATACATGATTTTTTCCAATTTTTGATTAAGATATGTCTTAGAGATATGTCTATAATTTTCAATACTATGTTTATCCCCTCTTTCAAAAACAGGTGCTAAGAAAGCTTTTTTCCAAATTGCAAGAAAAAAACCTTCTTTAAAGGATTCTTCGTACAGTAGTGTCAAAGGAGTTTTTCAATAAAAGTTGCACGTAACTTATCACAACAAGCACTTTTTTATCAATTTTTTAAAGATATTTTAATACTAAGGGTGCGGTTATATCAATTGATTTGAAATTGATTGCATTATTTATATCGACGTTATTCATGGAAGTACCTTTTTTAGTTTTATTAGCAAAACAGACAGATCGGAAGTAATCGTTAAAAAGTTTGCACCATCATTTGAGAAAATGTTTTTGTGATACACTTTATTAGGTAATTTTGAAGACAGTTGTTTTGATATCACGAAAGTCGAAAAATATTTCACATTTTTCTTCATATTTAACTCAGCATTCTTTACATTTTTAGGATAACATTATATTTCGTTTTCTTTTGGCTAGTCCTGAATAATGGGAAAGTATGGCAATCAGAGAGTTTGATTAGGCAGGGAGTATACCACGAGGTATATTTGGGAGACAGATGTATAGTTTGCGATGGAACATAATGGGCGATGGCTTCATATATAATTTTGTAGAATTTATTAGTTTTTTCTTCCATACCCATTGTACTAAAATATTTGACCAGTCACATTGCTCTAGAAACTCGTTAATCTTGACATAGTCGGCTGAATTAAATAAAAAGACTTGCCGTAGTTGATGTTTAAACAGGGGTCTTTTGAAAGTCTTATTTTTTATTTCGAAGACTTTGATGGGCAAATGTTGGGTTAAAAGGGAGAAAAGCAAGGTTGTAATGAGCAGTTCATTTTGCGAACAGCTGGCTCGTGAACAGGTTGATTTGTGTTTAATACGTTATTATTTTGAAAAATGTCACAGAGAGATAAAAAGTTTATGACAAGAGAGCTGGCTTCGTCAGTAGGTGTATGTGGAAGCATCTACTTTTCAGGATTTGGATGCTAGACAAGTTTAGAAATATTGTAATCAGAAGGAAATCGTCATCAGGATAGTTCAATCGCAGATGACTAGCCGGCTCAAAGTGATCTACATTTGATCACATTTAGTTACAAATCCCTTTTCAAGTAAATTTTTAATCCAAGATTCCAAGTATGCAGGCAGTTTCCGGTATAAAAAGTAGAATTAATTAAAATTATTTTACTCCTCTGGGGAAAAAAAAGATTTACTGAAAAACTTACAAGTCAAAATAACTGCTCAAAATTTTTGCTCTGTCGTGTAAAACAGGGTAGCGGAAGAATACTGTTAACATTGCCAAATAATAATTATCTCTCGGTAAGTAGGTAGTTACTATGTTCCATGTATCTACTTACACGATGAGCTACTAAAACCGAACTAAAAAGTAGTACACATAACGTAAAAACGTCACTGATTGCGTTTTGAATGCACACATAAGTATATATCGAGCTATGATAATGTTGTAGAATACTCAAGAACACCAAAAGGCCACAACTTAATCTTGTTGTTTTTATTACCTATTTTCAGCGATTAGATTGAATTCACATCGATGTAATTAGTTTCGATTAAATTTTGATTGAATTTCGTTTTAATTACGACTTAATTAATTTCTGTTTAAGTTTTATTTTTAATACCAGAAAGGCTGGGTATTGCTCAATGCTCTACACCTGTAAAAACCACTACCAATATTTTAATGGCAGATCCTATGTGAGTATAAATTTGTTATAAGAAAAAATAAATGAAAGTAGTGATTACTAAAATTGTTATTTTATTCATTTAGGCGCATATTTAGTAAAAAAAATATATTTTTTACACTAAAACGGTTTTGCGTATTTGTTCTTTTAATTATTTATTATTTTGGCAGATGGCGCTGTCTATAAAAGTTTTTTTCCGGTTTCCTTTCTTTCAGAAATAAACACAACTGAACCAACTGTATTTGTGTGCTCTGCTGTTAGTTATACAATAAGCTGTAGAATAAAATTTGTGGGGATATGTTTATATTTTTAACTGAATATACTGAACTCAATATCATAATATTATTCTTTGGTTTTTCTGGATAAATAGTTTACTATGCAATATCATTGCCAGCCTTTAAAATAAACTATTCATAATGTGATATACAGCTTTTTTCACATTTTGTCACTGATCACTCCTCAACCCTACCTGTCAAATATCTACCAATATTTTTTTTTAATGTTTTTAGCTGAATAAAAAAAAAACAAAATTTCATTTATATGTTTTAGTTCACATAAGGTCAGGAATCACTGGTTAAATAAAGTAAGTCACATACGTCACCTAACATCCCGTATAGAAATATAAAAATAAAAATCCCTAAAATTCCATAAAGTTCTATCAGCACAATGACAGTAGAACTGATCCTATGGCAGTCAGTCAAATGTCTTAACAAGTAAAAACGTGGATATTTTTACTGTAATTAGCTAATCTCGTATATGTTCCATCAACGGTTACCTACACGAAGGCTAGAAGTAGTCTGCTTGTTCTGTTCTTATTTAGTTTCCAACAGCGCCATAACGCGTTGTTTGGATTAACCGGTAGATGGAGCTATTTGCATAATCGACCAGCGCACTGCCGGATAACCAGGGTTCCACTCCCGTTATGGGCGATACAGCGCAGTTTCAAATAGTGACCCTATAACTACCAGATCAGGGACTGTTGGATACACCAGAGCCAGTTTATGATACACTAAATGTTGGACTAAAAGTTTATTTCACTTAAACGGAACTTGTTAAAAAAGTGCAACTGTGATCAAAAAATGATCCTTTGTTATTTTCAGATTATGATTCACAAAAAAATTATTCAAAAATTAAATCTCAATTAGACGAGATTTGTTAAAATTAATGTACAATAATGTTCTGATCGCAAAAATTTATTATATATTTCTATCTTAATGATTTTGTTCTGATGTTGTGGTTATTTACCATTGGCTTCTGATGCATTAAAATTTGAGCCAATGAGCTTTGTTCACTAAAGCGGGACTTTTTACTTGATGTGTATAGTCCACTATAGTCAGAAAGCCACTTACATATCGTTTATTGTATTTCTATGCAGATGCTTTGGTTTTTTTGTTATTTGTTATGATGTTGTGCTGTTGTTACGACGGACGGTTATAATTGCCTAACCTTTATTGATTTGTCGATTTTACAAAGGAATCCATCAGTCCTTGTTTTACCGGTGTTTTAATAGAATATGCTCTGAGAAACTAGCGTCATTGATTCCCTCGTCATCGGCGCGGTGCATAGTCGGAAATCACGCCAAGAGCGCGCCCAACATTTCCACATGGTGGACATCCATCACATTAGAAGGGGTCGCTTCTCGATTCATTCTTCTGTTCAACAGCTCTGTTTCTTCTGTGTTTCCTCCCTCCTACAATATGGGTCTCTTTATGACAGCGGTTTACTATTTCCTATCCTCTAAAAGACCTTCCATACAGCATTCCTAAAGATGACATAGACCTCGAGGGAAATTATTTACCCCAGAGCCTCCAATGTGGAGTGCCTGTAAAAATATATTTGTGTTATCTAATAATGTTCCAAGTAAAATTTGAAAGTCTGATGAATTATGAACTTATTTTTGGAATCGTCATTCTTCAACCAACCTATCCTTTGTTAAGGTACCTAAATACTAATCTAATTTCAGGCTAGATCCAACAGCAAAGTTGTTTTCCAGTAGTCTGTTAATAAGTCAGTATGTAGGTAGTTATTAGGTAGTATTTATGTAAGTAGACTTGTTATCAGAAATAACCAAACACCTAATCAATTAAATTGGCATTTGAAAAGTAAAGCTTTAGTGTACGGGAATTACCAAAAACAATTCAATCACAAATCGGTTGCTAAATTCAGTAGCTTAAGTTTCTAAGCATTAGAATTGGTTTCAATAATCGGATTATAAGTTACCGTATGATGTATGGTGGGTTAAAAAGGGTATATTTACAGGTTACCACTAATTAAAAAAATATTTCTATTAATTATATTAAGGTATATTGTTTACTGGATCGAGAGACATATATTTTTTGTTAAACTGATGTTTGTTCAAACTGCTGCTCTAATTTCCAAATTTTGACAATATATTTTTATTTATTACACATAATTAATAACATCATTTCGTGTAGTAAATAGTCTTCAATTGGAAAATGCGTAATTTGAGATATATTTTTAGAACGCTTACATCAAGGGGGTATTTTTATTAACTTTCAATTTAATTTATGTTCCAACTGAGTCGATTCGGTGTACCGCTCTTATATAAATGAACGGCAACTTGATTCGCTGCGTTGTTCCTATCTACGCCATTTCCGTTAGGTTCTACGCCGTAGCGCATTATACGGCCGTTAGTCTAACGATTCCAACGGTTGGTTTCCTGCTTCGTCCGTATCTAATACGGTGGATCGCCTCATTAAAACGTATCGCTAATCGAGCAGCAGGCTAGACTGAGATGATGAGATATCAGTGGCGAAACCTCCTCAGATTACTCTGCTTTGCATATCTAATCAATTTACCAATATCCAATAACGCCATTCGGGCTAATGTGATTGGTTTCTTATCATTTGTGAAAATGTGGATAACTCCCGTTTATGAAGAAATAACATTTTTCCTTTATTATACTCCTACTTGTTAAATGCACATCCCGGTTAAGTGAAATGGTGCTCTAACATTAGATCAATCTAAAATTAATTATCTGATTTTACTAAATGAGAATTTTTTTGAATATGAACAATACAATATTTTTATTTTTGATACTGGCAATTCGTGGTAAAAAAATAGAGTAAAGTCTATGAAAGCATAATAGTTAAAAACAATAATGTAATTGCTTAGTGTGAAAACAGATAAGGTCCATTAAAGGTGTCAACGTATGTATGTTTGAGTCGGGAGCCTCGACAACAAGACAATAATAATTATAAAAACATGCATTTTATCAAAATATGGTTTATGAAAGATGACTAACTTTTGTTTCATTTCCAAACCAGCTGGATTTTATCCACTAGAAGCCGGTTTCAAAGTAAATTTCATAAATAATCAAGTGGATTGGAACGGCAGTGAGAAAATGCTTTTTAAAACTCGATATAAAAAATAAATTCTATCAAATACACCATGATGTACGTCTCAACAAATGTAGGTAAATAAAATCTTAGATTTTAATAAATTGTCGTTTAGAAAATTTTCGTGCATTTTTGAAAGTGTCGCATTTAACAATATTCGCAACGACGGATGATGGGCTATAAAAAATCTAACTACATATCCACAATTTTAATTTTTACAATTTTTTGTTCAGTGATATCCCCTTTTTACACGCATTTGATATACTAACTTACTGAATTATTATTTTCTTGTCATCAATTAAGATGAAACTGAAATCAACATAATATGCGCCATGACTTTATAACGCCATCTAGCGACGTATGCCTTTATAATGATATTACGTTTTTAGCCATATCACATTGTGTGTTTGTGAAACAAATACCTTATCGCCTTGATTTATAATTCATGGCGTTTTACAATTTTTAGGAAAATATTTTACGTACCTTATCGAAGTTGTGCTTAGTCGTAGTAGGTGGTTAACAAGTTAATGAATACACATTCAAATACAAAAACAACATGTCTACCATATCCATCATCAAAAATGGAAGCCAAAATGAGCTTGAAAATTCAAAACACCGCAATATTAAATCATATAAATGCACATATATTCGCTCCGAACACATTAAAATGAATCTTTAACAAATATGCGGGGTAGAAATAACGCCTAATTGAATTGTCTCTACACAGAGGTAGCAATTTTATAGAATATTGCGGACCATTTTTTGAGTTCAATGAAATTCACATTTCGGACGATTTTGATTTGAGTTCTACATTATGTCGAGTCCACACATCCGGTCTGCGTATTTGCAAAACCTATACCGTTTCAGTTACAGCGAGGACTGAGACATAGTAGCTTTTGTTAGCGCTAAATCACTTACAAAACCTATACCGTTTCAGTTACGGTCAGGACTGAAATAGAGTAGCTAAATTACTTATAAAACCGTAACTGAAAAGGTATAGTTTTCTAAATACGCCCCCGGTCTAAACAGGCAAATTATTGTGCAGAAATTCAATTATGCAAACCATTGATTTTTATTTTCCATTCCACGGTATAATAACGTTGTGAGTTTACGATTGTGGCCCTGGACACCATTTTTATTTTTGAAACGATTTTGTTTTGGCCGCTTTTCAATTTGGGCGGCTTCCGCAGGATATCATTTTGCATGTGGTTTAATTAGTTTTTATGAGACATGCAATATGACAGGCTTTTCATAAAGTTTTGTACTCAAATGAAGCGCGGGCGGATGTTTTCCTACCAAATAAACATGATATTTTATTTAAAAGCCACTGATCAGGTTTTTTGCAAAAAAATCTTATTATAGATTACTAACTACATTAAGTTTTTTAACGTAAAAAGCACCCTTTGTCAAACTGCTAAAAAGTAGTTTTTCGGGAATTTTATTATTTTTTCTGCTACTAATTTATTTTTTCTCGTTTTGTTACATTGAAGTTACGTAAAATGATTTTTTTAAACGCTTTAAACAACTTCTGGCATTTTAAAAATGATTTATTTAAAAATTATAGCAGAATATCAATTTTCATTTATTGAAGAAGAATTAATAAAAAAATAGTTTAAATAATTAAATGAAAGATTAGAAAATAATATATGAAATTTTTTATTTCCGTATCTTCAATTAGGTTATTTTTACGGTTTGTTTACTCAAAATTACGATAAGAATAGAATAGAAAAAAAAAATTGTTTGAATAATTTAAGATTTTGCGTTATTAGATAGTTCTTTTTTTTTTCAGAGATGTCACCTAATAAAAAAAAAATGAAATTATTTAATACATACACGTTAACCGGTTTCGGTAAAATCATGTATTTTTTAGGCTAGAAAAACAAATACTCGACACAACAGTAATAATAATATTTTGACGATTTGTACAGCGTCGTTTTGGTGAAAAATTATCTCAAGGGTGCTGTACAAATATTTTTTCCAAGGCTTTTTCCTACTGCTACCTATAGACAATCTATTATGACAACTTATAGCTTAAGGCTAACAGATTGCATCCACAAGTTCATCAATAACATAAAATTATATGTACAATGTACCGCCAAATGAGCATTATGCTGTGTACAACCGTTAGTATATGTACAGGCAGATAATATACAGAACTTTACTCACCTGTCAGGTCACTTTAGCTTATCTAATCAATTAATATGATTTATTTGCAGTTTTGCACACAGAGGACATAATAGTAAAAACACTGGGCATTACATGTTATGGAGATGCTGTTTTTTAAAACTGTTATTTGTTAAAATTATTTACTGTTTGTTTTAATGAAAGGAGAAACAAATTTTACAATGGGCGGTACAGTACGGGGATCTGATTACAAATTATATTCTTAACTGTGATTTGTCAATCAAAAGAAACAGATTGAAGGTGAAAAGTTCGAATGGGTAATCTTAAACCAAAAAGATAAAACGCAATTAGGTTATGTAAGCAATAAAAGGAAAGTACTCTGAGGTATAATGAATTTAAGAATTTGACAAACTAAACAGGTTAGCTTTTAGTTTGGACCGAAATTCTGTTTCTTCAGTTCTTGTTATGCATCTTAGTTTCGAAGGGAGTTTGCCCTGAGATAACATTAACATAGGTCATGATATAATATTAACTTCAGACTGGAAGGCGAAAACGACCCATTCCACAATAATATTTGAGCTATGACTATTTTATAATTAATTCATATTTATATGGAATCCTACCACCATTTACTTGTTTTACAATTAGAAAAATCGTAAAAACATAAACATAAATATTCTGTGTATACCTGGTACTCAATAACAAATATTTTTAATAAATTAATGAAATAATATACTTTGTAAATAATAGTAATAATATTAATATTTTTAATTTAGTTCATATTTGCCCTGACATTATAAGGTTGTTGGCTGGTATGTTAATATTAAACAAAACGATGTAAAAAGTTACATTTTTCCTTCGCAAAGTCACGAATTTGAAAATTATTATTAATTAATGTTTTATCTTTCTCCGATACACATTGCTGATTCAAAATGAGTAATTAAATGATTACTTTTGTAATTCACGTAGTTGTATAATTGTTTTGCGATGCTTTGTAAATAACCCCGTGGAATGTATTTTAAACTAAAATTGGAGGTATAAGTGGCAGTAGAATGCCAACTAAGTGCCCCTATAATTTCACCCCTCGTTGCAAGCAGGTGTGTTTGACAAACGTCATCCCTATCTCGAAACAAAACTACCCACCAGACTAGCAAAATAAACGGTGTTTATGACAAGAAGGTCTTTATATGAAATGTCCAATTGAGTAATATTGAAATAGTACTAGCCTAAAATGGCATTTAATAGATATGTCTATTTTATGCCAATATCATAATATGTGTTTAGTATCAAAAATTTCCAATGGGTACTTTATAATTCCATACCAGAAAGAAAGCCGTAAAAATATTGTTAAAATTTATTAAAAATAGTTTCGAACAGCATTATTTTTGGAAGTTCTGTTTCGGATTCAGCACTGTAGTAAGAAGAGTGTTAGATACATCGAAAGATGGTTCTAATGCCATAGAAAGAATTACGTTTTTTTATTGTCTGCTGAAACCTTATATAATATGTTGACGCCATTAAATTGCTAATAAAAACGTCACTTGTTATTCACAGTATTCGTAAAAAAATACCGGTAAAAGTTGTTCTCCAATAGAACCCGCTCGTTTCGTGCCGACATATTTTCAATAACGACTAAGAGAAAAGCTCCAAATAAAGCTCGTTTGATCAGCATCGAACGCCCCACGTACAAGATCATTTATATCGGTTAACAATAAAACTTGATCTTGCAATTGATTGCGAGAGCTTTTGATTTTTTTCGTCAAAGCTTTACGGGCCAGAGTCAGAGGGAAGCGAGTGCTAACTATTACGTACACTTTTATTCCATTCGCTTCTGCTCGCGAGGCAATACTGTTACGGTCATAGATTTTTATTGTCACAGGACGTGTCATCCTCGCTGGAAAGTTTAAATCCGAAGGAAGAAATTCTTTTGGGAAGGATCGCCGAAAGGGAAAGCTACTGGGAGGTATAATATCGGATCCGGATGTCGTAAGGCAAAACCTTTTCCAGGAATTATGTAAACAGACGTACATCAGTTCAGAATGTGCGAGGTAGCTTAGTCGATTGCAAAAAATGCGAAGCTAAGCGATTTTCCAATCCCCCTCCAACAAATATCAAAATGCTTTTTGTTTCAACATTTTTTTACAATGTTGGTAGAACCTACATAAAAAAAATGCAAGGCGCATTCAATACTGATTTTGCGAATAACTTTCATTTATTGTTAAATAACTCCACAGCACAAACTACAGCCATACGCAAACGTGATGGTTGAAGGTTTTTCGAAGGATCTAGACCTCCATTTCCATTGCTGATTGGAGTGTGACTAATTAGCAACAAAGGCTAAGTGTGTTTAACAGTCACCAGGCCTATAATTTAAAAAAATGACGAATTCGTAGATTGTGGAATTTTCAGTTTCTTTTAAGTATTTAAAATCATATTAGCCATCCTCGTTAGATAATTTAAACGAAATGGTTATTAGGTATTTCAAAGAATTTTTACCATCGATACGTACTTTTTATGCAAATGGACCAATATGTTTTTAAGCTTAAAACTAACTGACTAACCATTACGCCATTTCGGGGTAGGCAGAAAGGACGGACCTCCAAACGACTCGATCTTGGCATACACTTCTTGCTTCAATCACATTCATACATCGTCTCATATATTCTCTTCTACTATTCCGACTTCTGACATGGCCCGACTCAAGTTTTTAATCTTTAATGAAAATAAAATAATAGCTATGTTTATTACCAAGAGATTTATTTAATTTTATTAGGACCGACCGGTTTCGCTTAAGACAAGCAGCATTAGGGTACAAAATTAAAGTGTTTAATTGATGCTCGTGTTAAGCCAAACCGGTCGGTCCTAATAAAATTTAAAAAATCTCGTGGTTATAAACAAAGTTATGGTTTTATTTTCATTAAATATGTCTAACCACAAAGTGACTGCTTTCTATGAAAATATTTTAATCTTTACTCTAACAAAAACGGTAAATTTATCAAATGGACGCATAACACGGTTCTTTATAAGAATATATTATTACATTCCATACGACTCATTCATAGTCCAGCTTATTTGCACTAAGCCCGATTTGGGCTGTTCTAAACGAGACAAAATGGCAAAAGTTTCTCTATTGTCGTTCGTGTGCTCTTAGTAAAATGAAAAGAGATTTTTTTTAAAATGGATTTCTTTTTTGTATTATGAAGCTATTTCAATATCCGCTGACGCTGCAGGATATTTAGGACAAAGGAGGATAAACGTTCCCTAGGATACAATAACCTGGTAAAATTTCATGCCCGCGAAATTCTATTTTGGAATAAAACTGAGTTATTAAATTAATTTTATCGCATATAAATATCGATTTTCTTATAGAAAAAAAAAATCGTTTAAATGTTCTATGATTTTCATGGTTTTTATTCGATTATCTTTATGACTTTCAAATTCGATTTTTTTTTCATTACCATTGAAGTACAAATCCAACAAATGTGTATTTAATTTTTTTTCTCATTGATTACAATGTGTGGTAATTTTTTTTTGTTGATATAAAACTGTTATTTGTCCTGTTTTTCATTTATTATGCGATGGTTGGTTACCCAAAACAATTTCATTTTCTAGAAAAAGGAACGTTATTTCTTCTAGGTAAATAATTTGAACAAATGTTTTGGAAGGGAGAGTGTATTACAAAAAGTTGTTTACCGGTCGTCCGAACAAAATTTCACGATGAATTTTATTGTAGCCAATCCAACTTTATGCTACAAACGCGATATACTTTTGCGAAACGGGCGGTAATGGCTGCGCATTGTTTTAAAGGCTTTTTTCGGAGATTTTCACCGGACAAAAAATGTCGGTTTTTGTACCGTTCAGGATTAAAGGACTTGCTATATTGACACAAAGCGACGATAAAAAGAGATGAAAGTTCAAAGAGCTCCGTTTCTCACAATAAATGCCTTTTACTCCGACCTTTAAGTTCTATTAGGATGTTCCGGTGTAGAGACGCGAAGAGGGAAGCGATCTGTTAAATCGAATGATGTAATGAGAACGATGTGAGGAAGATAAACGCGGAGAGTCTTCTCTTCTGTACGAGTGTGGGAGAGTCTTGTGTTACGGGAGCTGAGTGGCGTCCGTTTATTGGGGATCAGATTTCATTACCCATTTATTTATTTGATCTTCCTACGAAAATAAAGGACTTGGAAAGTGATAATGTGTTAGAACGTCATAAAAAAACCTTTCAGATTATTTCTTCACGCATGATATAATTTTACATCAAAGCAATCTTAAAAAGACCAATGAAAATCCGTAGAAATTTCGCACTAGAAGAAATACTAGCATTTTAGATTCATTTGGAAAACAGTTTTTTTTAATATGAATACCGCACAAGAGTCCCAACTGCTCCAAATCGTCTGGAGCCAGTGAGATTATGGCAGTCCCAATTGGGGAATGTTGTGAGGCTGAAGGTATTGGGGAGGGGAAGGAGAAGGTGGGGAAATACCGGGCTATTCAGTTCTGGTCACTAAACATGGCTAAAAGCCATTTCAACCAACGTTTCTATTCTGAATGGTGGTCTTTCGCCAGGGCGATACTGAGAGTATCTTCCACTCTGGAATGTGCGCAAATATAATATATATTATTTTTAAATGAATTAATTGTGAATCAGCACAAATTAATTAAATAAAATTTACTTGCGCACGCCTGGGTTTGAACCCGCGACCTTCGGATTCGTAGTCAAGAGCCTTACCCCTCAACCATGAAGGCCGTCAGTTTATTTGCAAATATTTCTTTGTTGTAAAATAGTATTATGATAATATATACATGTTCTACTTAAAGTAAAATTTTTATAATCGTGTTTGATTTGTTTTATAATCTTGCTTACAGTAGATCACAACAACTTATAATGTCATTACTTAAAAAATCTTTTGTTTGAGCTTTCATCGGATTTATGTCAAGAAAGTGATAACATTTAAAAGAGAAATGGAGGACACTGAAAATTATTGTAAAATTTATGATTCATGGGAAAACTATGAATAAAATATTCAAATTTAATAATGTGTTAAATGATGCCACAGAGCGATTTTACTTTAATTGAATAAGTCAATAATTTGAACTTATCTACAGATATATGTTGAGAATCGGCCTATAATAATTAGCACTAAGGATGAGACAAAACATAAGATTTTCCCAAATGTCTGATGCGTGCCCATTGGAAAACTCAGTAATTTAACAATAGTGGAAAATCTTCTTTCTTAATACTCTCTATCATGGTAAATGGGCTTCACAAAAGATTATTATAAAAACTCGTGTTCAGTTGTTAATATTTTCCCCTCCTATGATTTTACTCAGTATAAGTAGCCAGCAGAAACCAAACATATAATTAGAGATAGCCAACACATTCCTGATATTTTCTCAACATCACTAGGTTATTTTAGAAACAGTCTTAAAAAAATAAAGTCTTTTTGTCACGTCTCCCTCCCAAGGGCTATGAATTAAGGGTAGATGGGTTGGGTCGTAGAAAGGGAGGCCATAAAAAGTACCCACGCTCCAGTTATTTTGTTTACGCTAAATGATCTGTTTTTCGATCTTACTTTTATAGGCATACTGGCGACAGTTTTTTTAGATTTGTTTAATCCCAGGGAATCTTTTGAGACTAAAAGGAGTATTTCATTTACATTCCTATTGCTTTCCAAGAAGTAAAATATTTTTAGAAAGAATTACGTAGGTATTTTGCTATGAATGTAAAAAATGTAGAATTCGTTAAAAAAGGAAATGAATTTATGAAAAAACATTTAATTATTTTGGCATCTCAAAATTGAGTTAAGAAGGGCAGATAAAAGAGGATAGTAAATTTTGTACTCCGGTAGTCAAATCAACAATCTGTTTTCGTAATGTTTTTAATTTAAATTGAGATTTTTTAATTATACTGGGAGTAAAGAACATACATCACAGGATACAACAGCACTTAATTGTGTTTTGCAATCGTCTCGAATGACATGTTTCTGTACAAAATACAAACAATTCGTTTAATCTCCAAATCTTCCATACATAATAGCTATCCTAAATTTCCCGCCTGATACAGCAACGTGAAGTTTGGTCCAGACAGGGATGCAGCTAGTTTCCGGTAAAAGAGATATGTCCCCGGCAGCTGCCCGGATATGACGCGAACTAAACGGATAAGGTTGATGTCTGTGTGCGGGGCTAAACATACAACAGGGGTTTCACCCACTTTATTTTAAAATCAAAATATCTATAATTAAATACAAGAAAGAGTTGTTGAAGTTGACAAATTTCCCGTCAAATTTCATCTAAATATTTTCAGATCATAAAAGTGTGCTCCATATGTTGTGTGTAAGTTATCGTTCATGGCTTTTTTTTAAAATTTGGAATAACTTATTGAAGCTAATAAACCTTATTGTAATATCTTTTTAAAAATTGTAAATAATGTTAACAAAATGATACATGAAACCGAAAAGACACAGAAAAGAAAAAGATAGCGGTAGGAACTGGGACTGCTTGTTATATCCCAATTGCTATAATTATATTTTTATTTTCTGTATCTTGTCGGTTTCGTGTTTTACTTTGCAAGCTGTTAATATTATCTGTAATGATAAATTTTTAAATATTTTAATAAATGACGCGTTCTCATAAGAACACCACCTGTAATTAAGATAGAGTCAACGCACTTTCATAAGATCCTCGTATATGGGATGATTTATATTTTCCTTGCTCAGTATTATGCACGTATCATAAAACTAAAAAAATATACAAACTTTCTCAAACGCACGCATAGTTGAGGTTACCCACCACTTTCCCATCCGGTATAATTAACTTATGGTTACTCCTTCAGGGTGTACGTTAGTACTCTAATTTTTTAATTAAACGAAGCTATATTTTTTGGAAAACTCTAAGCCCTCAATTGTCCCTGCACAGATTTCACATAAGAATGAGGTTAGCCACAAACGCACACCAAATTGGTTAGTACAGATACTTACGTCGAAAAAATTTAGCCCTCAGCGGCTCCGTCTGTCTATGTCCGGAGTAATCTGAAATAGAATGTAGGAGTGCATCAATAAACCTATTTTAAAAATGAAAATTAACAAATTTTATCTAGAACAGACTGTAGTCACGAAACTGGGCAGCTCCTCCGGAGCAGTGCAGAGCAGGATTCCCTACTTCCGACACTCTTCCCAGTGAAGCATTCCACCAGCCACCTGGAGTATCCCTTCTTAAGAAGAGTGTATCAGGGAGGTGGGGTGGGAAACACCTGAAGACCCCGAGGACATAGAAGAAATTCAGATGGCTGGGAGCGTGCCGCTAGGTTGAGGAGACGGAGAAAACAGTAGCCAGCGATGCTTGCCCCATTGGGACGTGCACAAGGGTCCGGCCGGTGTCCGTTCTAGGTAAAAATGGTATATATTTATAATATTAAAAAATGACGTTATAAAATGGTATATATCAAAAACAAAATAATAGGAGAGAATTGTAGGGACAAGGGATTAGTTTCTACTCCATTTAAGGAGGAGGTAGACAATACAGAACGAGATTAGTTCAGATTCAGATTCACTTATTGAGTATCATTAGGAAACAAAGAAATTAAACCAAAAAAATAAAATAAACATAAATATAATAATCTTAAAGAAAGAAAGAAGATAAAATCAAAAGCAATCAAAACATTCCATTAGTTGTCATCAACTAATAAAGGAAAAATATACCTACAAAATAGTTTAATTTGATCACATTGATCAAACAGCAAAACTTACGCATAGGTAAAAAGCAGGGCTTCGTAAGAGTTTAAGTAACTGTCTTATAAAGGTGCATTGAAACTACCAGGAAAATTCACCGCTCGTTGGGTGAAGTTTTTAGCCGGGTTAAGAAGAAGGCTTTAGAAAGGGATGTGTTAAAGCAGAACTTCAAAAAGCTCAGATTAAATGAAGAAGGATGAACAAATGTTGGTAGCTCGTTCCACATACTCGTATGCGGCGTTTTCCATAAGAACGAATCGGATAAACGACTTATTCTCATGCTGCTGAACGCTGTACCAGGTCCATGGCTGGTCCAAATGGAACGCCCAGTTTTTTGGAAGCCGTTTTTATTTATTTGTTTTTAAAAGAAAGACAAATATTAGCCGGTTACGAATAACCTGACAACATTTGAAAATATCCTACTACCATCACAGTAAGCGGAATATGTTGCTTGTGTTGTAATGGAGGACTTAGTCAGCCGAGGAATTGAACTCACGACGCCTGGGTGCGAACCAAACGCGATACCATTTCAGCCACTGACCGGTCGGTATTAAATCTGACTTTTTAAAATATTCTATATTACGAGTATTTGTAGCTCCACGCCGATGATAAGAAATGTGGGGTATGAGTTTAAAGAAAAAAATATATTTATTGGATTCAAGTTTAATTCGTAGAATTTGATTTTAATTAAAGGTTTATTATATTTTTAATAATAACTATCATTATCATTAAAAAAAATGTTTGTTTCTAAAAAAAGTTCTGCCGGGTGCATTACGCATGATAGCTGTTTTGCCTTTCGAAGGCATCATCAAACTGTGGTGAAGTTACTTACAGATGAGCTATTTATGGTATTTCTATAAAGGTACGTATAATGAAAGCATTTTAATAAATTGTTTTAATTTTATTTACCAATGGCTCTTATTAATTACCGAGTAAATTTTCATGTATTTTTAATGGTTATTTAACATGCGAGTTTTCCCATTTAAATGTTATATTGTTTAAATTTAACTAAATGACATTATGCTGAGGCGATTTGCTTTTCCAAAAGAATTTTATAGAATAAGCGGTTTTTTCCGGATTATATATAGTACCTTGTACCATGTTCTATAATTGAACTCATCTTAAAAAAACCTACGAGTGGCGAACCAATTCTATTGTTTTTTTCATATATTAAATTAGCTTCACGATTATTTTTTAATTTCCAATAGCTTTGATATATTTAGTTGGAGGCCTTTATTTTGAATGTGTAACAGAGTTGAAGTGTTATTATCAGTAGTGTTTTTTTATGAAATGTTTGGCAAATTTTGACTCTATTTAAATTCATTTTCCAAGTGAAGACCATCGGTTTATAGTCTGCAATTTTTTTCCACTAAATTCACAAAACTATAATTGCACGCTCTCTCTTAAAAATAATCTTATCGGTTGGCAATATCTGAAATGCACCATGGTAAATAGTCGTATGTTGTTGTGGGGTAGAATGGTGTGCAGCCATGATGCCTACACAGGCCATATTCTCTATACCTATATAACACGTAGAATGCAAGCGAATCGGATCCTTATCGAATCGTTCACCTAATACGGAGCAACGGGGTGGAAGCTTATTTTCAGGGGTGTTTTTCAAATGGAAGATAATTGCTTCCAGGCTGTAGGGATTAGATGCAGTCGGCATGTGATTGCATTATTTACTTTATTTTCATCCAATATGCTATCTAAAACCGTAGTAAATCAAGCAAAATCGGGTGTGTGTTTGTTTTAAATACCTCAAATCAATATATTAAGATAAAAAAAATGAAATTCATTTATATTTCAGAAGAAGAATTTTATTTCATACAAAAATACACAAAGTAATTTCATGAAAAACTAAGAAAATTATTTTACAAAATTATAAATTATTTAAAATATTTACAATCACAAATTCATATCCTTTACGTGTACATTCATACATTCAAACATTTAAATAACAAATTTCATAAAATACTTACATGCTAATACCGCATTCAAATGTTTGTTATAAAAGAGATTGAACTTTAAAAAAAAAGGTGTAATGCAAAACTCCAAACATGCATAATTTTATTTAACTGTTTTCAATAGATAATAATAATTACTACAGATTTACTTAAAGTAATGTTCTATTGATATATTTTCAGAAATATCCATACAAATAATATTGCATTTGAATGTGAAAGATTTGCTAAAACATTTTTATATTTCATTGGAATGGTAAATTAAATAATTTCTTACCTGATCCATTTGATTGTTTTTTTTTAAAGAATGGATTCAAGGTACTCGAATTAATGAATTAACAAAATAAATGATGATTCCCTTAATCTTTAATTTGTAGCTTAGAAGGTAAAATGATAGATGATGATTCTTATAGATTTAACTTAAGGTAATTATTCAATCGTGATGATGTTTGAACTCAAAACAAATTGTTTAAATTTTATATGAAATGATCTTATTGACAAAACTTATAAAACTTACGAATCATATTTACAAATGAATAATGAATATTTTTTCAAGGTATCGTAAAATATATTCCACACTTATCCTGTGTTTTTTGTATTATTTAGTAACAATTATTTATTTTTTAAATAATGTTATTTTACAAAAATTATGAAGTCTTAATAAAACTTTTACATATTTCTCTTTTTTAATAAAAGTTTTAATCGATTGACATAAAAATGGTTAATGCGTTTATCTTTATATTTAAGACTTATGAAAACATAGATACATATATATATTTTCTACAAATAAGTCTTTTAGTTAGGTTACAAGGATCAGTTTGACGCACATAGAAATGTTCTCTAAATAAAGCAGGACAAATTAAAATCACCGGTAACACAACATTGCACTTGTTTTACGTATTAATCTAAATCACAAACCTTTAAGAATGTACCTTCACTATTATTTTTACAACATGTCAATTACCTTGACAACAAACATTTATATCGATGAAAACAAAACCAAACACCGTATAGGAATTTGAGAGATTTTTGTTTACCGATATTAGCGAATAAAGTGCTGCTTAAAGCATAGTGCATTTTAATTCCAGCTTGTTCCACTTTACTAGAATAATAATTGCAGTACCACTTCACGTTGTTCAGCTTACGGTAAGACTTTGTTGAGCAAACCGACTTCACCACTTACGTGTAATTCACAAATCAAACACACTCACACCGGGAGCGCCCACGAACAAAGGCAATAAATTTTTCACTACTCGAGGAACTTTCTTTCTAGCTTTCGCCCGTAAAACTTTTATATCTCGCCACTTGTAAGTACGTTTGTGTGCGGTTATTTATAGTGCACGCGTGTGATAATATATCCCACTTTCGACGTTTGTATTTGCGGACCGTAGGGTACGCTTACAATTCCGTCTCACAGACATCCTCGACGTTCAGAAGCTTGGCTGAATGAAAACTTCGATTATTCGCTACACGGTTGAAACGTGCACAACCATAGTGTCTATTAGTCTTTGAGTAAATATTTACAGTTATTAAATAATTTTGTTCCTCTGTGTGGGATTTATCCATTGTATGGGCCATATGGGCCGAAAGGTGAGGGGAAGTATCCGGGATAAGCTTGCGTTTGCTGCACTGGAACATTGGCGGTGAGATACGTCGTCAGCAAAGTAGGCACGACTTTCGTCGAGTAAACCGTTGTGTAGGCTGTTTTAGCACCAAAAGTTATTTTCAAAATCTTGCTCTCCGTAGCCGTCACCTCAGTTTGCGTAACGATGGGAGTTGATGTGACTTGGAATTGATTCTGCTGTTGCTGGAAAGGATTTTGTTGTTGGAATGGATTCTGTTGTTGTTGGAATGGATTTTGCTGTTGTTGGAATAGATTTTGTTGCTGTTGGAATGGGTTGATTTGCTGAACTGGAAGGCCAGGAAGCGTACTTGTTACGAGCTCATAGTCAGTTTTGGTAACTGTAGCCACTGGCCTTGAGATAGTACTCTGTACTGTGGCTTGTCCGTTGAAGAATGGAATGACATGGGATTCGTATAGAGTTTCAACTTTGATGACTGGCTTGGATGTTGTGATGACATTAGGAATCTGAGCTGCGGCAGCGGGGTTTAAGAATCTCAGTATAGCAAGTTGCTGAGCTTGTTCGGGAGTGAGGGCTGGTGTTTGAGGAGGAGGTGATTCTGTAACCTGTTGTGCCTTAGGGTTAGATGAGTGTGCTTTTTTGTGCCTCAAGTGGTTATCTGGGAATCGAGATTTATCAACTTCAGATAGATCGAAATCAGATCCAATGTTAGCAAGGTCTAGATCTGGGGGGAAGGAACGCCTCAAGCCGTCCTCATCTTGGTCGTTATCATCTCCGAATTCAAGTTCCAAGTGCAATTCAGATCCAGCTTCATCTAATCGGCTATTAAATTCGTTTAATGTTTTGCTGGGTACAAATTGATATGCTTCCATTGGAGGTAAAGTCTTGGTGGCAGTTACAAGTCTCGTGACAGCGTAAGTTTGAACCAAAGTATAACTTGTTGTGTTGGCAGCATTGTAGACTACGGGGAGGATGTGGGTTTTCAGCATAGTTTGCGTGGTACTGAAAGTCTCTGTTAGGGTCTCTAGCGGTGGAGTCTCCATTTCACCAACGAGGTACAGTACGGGAAGAGTTGCAATGCTTGAATCCAATAAGTTGTTGTCCTTATCGTAGTTGGATGCAGTGGCCAAGATATTCTCTGTAAGTGGTTCTGTTGCTCTGATTGCAGGCCCTTCTGTGTGTTCAAACGACTTCTGGAAGGTTGACGTAACGGTTATGTATCTTGTATTTTTCACTGTTCCAACCTGGAAAAGAAGAGAAAAAAAAAACATGTAAGTTTTGTAGAGGCATACGGGGTGTTAAGCGACGCACCCGACTTACTTTAACTTGTGATTGCTGACCATATGTGGATTAAAAATATGTAACTGAAATGTTGATATCCGGTGACATTTGCCGCAGTTTAAAAAAAAAAGTATGTCAACTACAAAAAAAAATCACATGTTATCACTGATCACTCTAGCCGAGTAAACCACCCTACCTGTCAAATACGTACTGAAATTTTATGTTTTGATGTGAATAAAAAAAAATGTTGCCGGAGAACAAATATTTAATAAAAATATTTATTTCAAATAAAGTCAGAATTTACTGGTTAAAGTAAGTTAGGTACGTCTCTTAAGAATCTGTATATCACGTCTTATTAAATAGAATTTTCCAAAAAAATAATAGTATTGCGTTCTATGCAAAAAATAGTAGGTATAATAGTATAAAAAACAGTTAAGTCCTAACAATTATCCACATTAAAACGTATGTGCATATTATTTACTTATTTATATATCTCTTATAATATAAGCTCATCGAAAAGATATAATGGTAGCGAAACTTGTTTTAATAAATTTGTATTAATTTTTGTTTTGTTAAATTTGTAGAACGCCGAATTTACTTATTTTTTAATCAAAAGGAAACAAATTTAATAATATTATTAAAAAGTTCTGCAAGCATTTTAGTTTTTTCATATTGCGATAGCTGTTTCGGCGTTCACAATCAGTTTGAAAATGTCTTTGAACGTTGAAACAGGTCTCACAACAATAAGTTTTGTATTACCTGGAATGTGTACGGTGATTTTATAGTTGCAATTTCGAAATAGATATCCTTCAAGTCAGCAGCTGTTGAGATTTCCACTTTGATGGTCTCTACTGGCAATGGCTTGTCAATTGAATTCTCATTGGCATCTTCATCCAAAAGAGAACCAGGTCCATTGTGGGAACCAGATAATTCTAGATCAAGATTGTCAGATCTTGACTGTGGGTTTACGAAATTGTTTTGTTGATCTTCTTGAGATGCTGATGCTGGTGTGGTAGGTTCATCATGTCCAATAATCTTTTTGATTTCAACTCTCGGTTTAGCGGTAGTTTTGTATTGCCATCTGCCGGGGGCTCTGTTAAGCTTGAACTTGTAGAGACTGGTGGATTGGGAACCACTGGCTTGTTCGACCGCTGATGCCTGGACCCTGGGTTTGTATCCTCTGCGAGAGTGGTCTACACTGGGGGCTGTGGTGATGGTGCTAGATTTGAAGGCTCTGTTGGATTTATGATTGTTGCGTTTATTGGCGTATGTAGCGGTGGTTGGCTCGCTGAACACAGAAACGGTGGCCAACTGAGATGCTTGAGATGACGACCTACCATAACGGTTACTGAAATTAAACAATATGAAAACTCATTGAGAATTTCAAACACGAAGAATTTAACTTAGTAGCTGATATTAATTATGACATCTAAAAAATAGGTGATTGTTTAATGTATTTGTTTTTATAAGCAGATTTTTCTCTGGGAAAAACACTAAGTAATGTTGAATTTAAATTTATTGATTACAAGTATAATAATGCTAAATAATTTGAATCCTTGTCAAACAGTGTGTAGTAATGTGATAAAGAGTAAAGATTTTTTACCTGAAAGTCTTTTGCGGTCCATTGGCTACACTTTTATTTTTCTTATTACTATTTGGGTGCGCCCTTGCCTGAGGGGCAGACTTGCTTTGAACTTCTTCTTCAGCTGGCGCGGGAGTAACTTCTTGAGCCTTATGACGATTCTTGAAACTTCCTCCGGCAATCGCTGGTCTCCTCGATGGTCTGATTAGATTGGGGCTTCCAAACAAATTTTCCAATGGTAAATTGGTTTCCTCATTCAAGGAAGCTGCTGGAGTGGGTTCGAGTGTAAAACGCTTATTGTTGGACAAAGCTGGAGCGGCTGTTTTCAAAATTCGCAATGTTGAAGATGGTGCAATTTTTGGTTTTTGGTTATGGCCCTTGAAGACATGGCTGGTGCTATGAAGAACTTGGGCATATTTTCCAGAGATAACCGTTCCAATTACACTGGTTTCGTGGACAGTAGTAAGTCCTTCTTTAACAATGGTACCTCCTAACTTTGTTACCAATCCGAGTGGATGATCATCATCATCAACAATTTTTGATGAAGGTGTGTTAACCCTTGGCTTAGCTCCGTGCTTGGGTTTGTGACTTTTGGATGGCCTCAAATTGATAACTTTATATGTCTCTTCGACGAATTCAGATGGTTGACGGGACAAGAAATCATACTCAGGATCTCCAATATTATTATTAGCAACCAAAATGGGTAGGTCATCGTCTTCGTCATCGGATGATGATAAAACTTCGACAATACTCGAGAAAATGGGCTGTGTGGCAACCGAGCTAGGATTAATTTCTTCAACCACTTCGACTTTGCTAGATACTATTTGAGGTTGAAGTCTCAAAACGGTTGACGGTCCACTTTTAACTTCAACTTTCGATATGATTTCTTTTTTAAGAGGTAGAACGCCAATGTTTCCCTGTTTCACTTCGACCTTTGAAGACAAGACTTTCTTGGGAGCTGCTTCAACTACCTTTGAAGGTCCAGTAACAACTTCCACTTTGGATAAGATTTTATTTTCATTGATGAC
Organism: Halesus radiatus; assembly: GCA_022606495.2. Taxonomy (NCBI): domain Eukaryota; kingdom Metazoa; phylum Arthropoda; class Insecta; order Trichoptera; family Limnephilidae; genus Halesus; species Halesus radiatus. The sequence goes on from JAHDVE020007712.1 coordinate 793,052, forward strand.
TGCGGGTCCTACAACCTCAACCTTGCTTGCCCATGTTTTTGGTGGTTCATTCACAACAGTGGAAACAACCGTTACTACACTTTTGAATTCTTTTTTCGGCGCTGGCTTCGATGATTCAGTAACAATCTGAACTTTGGATGATAATTTCGGGGTCTCTACAGATTTTATTTCCTTTTTCTCTGTAGTTGGCTTTGTGATGGGTTTCGACGGTTTAATCTCTATAGCCTTCACGGCTAGTTGTTCCGGGGCTTCTATAATTGGTGCGGAGGTAGTTTCTGGCTTCGGGGCATCTGTAAATATATATTAATCCAATTGTATTCCATGTTATTCATAAAAAATAGCCTTTATTTCCAGAGGATAAACATTTCGAATAAATCGTTTTACTTTAACGAAGGAACCTTCGTGTTTTAAGATGATTAAAAATTTGAAAAATTACACCTAATGTAATTTTTAACCAACGGTTCAATCAAATCATTATTTAATCTCTACGCAAAACATCCTTAAGGCGTATTATACAAAAATTAAAATTAATGATATGTTTTTTACGTAGTTCAATTTGCACTAGGACATTACGAAAACAGAATCAGAAGATAAATAGTATTTATTAAAACAAAAAAAAAATAATAAAAAAAAACTCCACATGGACATCGTTGTGCACATTTTTATATAGATATTTTTTTTTACATGAATACCACTACAAGAGTCCCAACTGCTCCCAACCGTCTGGAGCCAGTGAGTCTATGGCATTCCCAATTGGGGAATGTTGTGAGGCTGAAGGTATTGGGGAGGGGAAGGAGAAGGGAAGGGAGGGTGGGGAAATACCTGGCTATTCAGATCTGGTCACCAAACACGGCTAAAAGCCATTTCAAGCAACGTTTCAATTCTGAATGGTGGTCTTTCACCAGGGTGATACTGAGAGCATCTTCCACTCTGGAACGTGCGCAAATATACTATATATTATTTTTAAATTAATTAATTGTGAAACAACACAAATTAATTAAATAAAATTTACTTGCGCACGCCGGGATTTGAACCCGCGACCTTCGGATTCGTAGTCGAGAGCCTTACCCCTCGACCATGGAGGCATATTTTTAATCTGCCTACTAAGGATTTACCCTGTGTTATGGTGGACGGAATAAGATCAGGGAAAGCTCATTTTTTTATTTTTTTTACAGTAACTCCACACAGGAGACCAAGGAGGAAATAATTTCCCTCAAGGCCTATATCATCTTTGGGGATGCTGTGTGGAGGATCTTTTAGAGGATAGGAAGGAGTGAACTTGGGTCTTGAAGAGACCCATGTTATAGGATGGAGGAAACACAGAGGCCGGCAGTCATTCCACAGCCGAGCTGTTGAACACGAGAACGAGTCGTAGAAGCGACCCGTTCTCATGTGACAAATGTCAACCGTGTGCAAATGTTGGGCGCGCGTTTGGCGTGTTTCCCGACTATGCACCGGTGCCGAAGGGATCAATGACGCTAGTTCCTCGAAGCATCTTCCATTAAAATACCGGTAGAACAAGGACAGCATTCCCACCCGACGTCTGTGCTCCAAAGATTGCAACCCATTTGTTAAGATAGGCGAATCTATCAAACGGACCGCCCGTTTCTGCACAGAGTCAAGGTTTTTTTCAGATATTTTGGGACTCCCGACCAGAGGTGGCTGCCAAATTCTACAATGGGGCGCACTTGCGATTTGTACAGGGTCAGCAGTTGTGTACTATTAAAGTATCTGCGGGCTCTGTACAATACGCCCAGCTTCTGAGAGGCTAACTTTACTCGGGTTTCGATGGAGACCCCATACCTGAGCTGGTCACTTAAGGTTACACCAAGCATATCAATGGAGGGCTTGTTGGGAAGATTGCTTCCATTAAAGGAGACTAGATTGTCATTTCGATACCTTTTAGACGTAATCAGACATGATTGGGTCTTTGAAACATTAAATTCGACGAGGTTATTCTTACCCCAAGAGGAGACCCTCTCAAGGTAACCGTCCATTCTCTGTTTCAAAGCCCTCCGAGCCGTTGGAGTTTGTGTGCCCTTTGGAGGCTTGTAAAACAAAAAACATGTCCTGTGACCAAGCTAGGAGATTGCAATGAGATGATTAAGCTAGATCCCTTTTTTATTATTATTTAGGGGCACTGCCATGTCTGATAATGTTTATATAAATGAATAAAATCTCATCAATACAAATCTTTTTTTAAACGTTCAAAAATCCTAGAAGATATAATAAAAAAATCTGGATAACATTATAAAAAATATTCTTCTTCTACTGTGGTTTTCAAAATAACATTATGTCTCGATAATTATTTTATTATTTCTTCAAAAGATATAAAATTAATAATTACACCACAAAGTGAATAACATCTTTTGAGGAAATTATAATATAAAATTACTTCGTGGAGTCATATTTATAAAATTAATAACAATCACTTTGTTTAAAACCACTGTATTTAATTTGTAAATATCGACATGTTGCAGAAGCAAAATAATAGAAGCATATAAACGGTTTATTGATTATCCTGATGGCGGGAGCTTTGCTTCTGAAACATGTCGATATTTACATATTAAATGCAGTGGTTTTAAATAAATTAATTCTTCTTAATTTAATGATAATTTAAATGTTCCAATACCTATAATCTTGTTCGAAGAACCTTACAAAAAAGCACTGAATAGAATTTTTAAAAAAAGTCAGTATATCTTACCAGCTGATGGCGCCGACTGTGGTGAAAACACCATGACAGTATTTCCTATGGTGGTGGTGAAGTCCAGGAACCCATAGACCGTCTGAGTGGTGAGGTCAAATCTGGGAACATCTTGGGCGGGGGCGGGAACAGCGGATGGAGCGGAGGTGGGGGCGGGTATGGCGCCGGGGATGTTGGGGTCCGCGGCCACTACGTACACTGGGCCCTGAGCGAGGGATGGGGCCACTGAAAAAAAAAATAGTTCATTAAAGTCAGACTTTGAATTATTCTTTTAATCACATCAGTATAATAGTTGATAGTGCGATAAACGTGCCACTGATGGCTCAGATGCAACAGCTCCCCTTTTCTCACCAACGATAAGAGAAATAGAAGTTTCAATGGCAGGACCATTACAAATATATACTTTGGTTTACGTAGTAATTTAACTCAATCAAATTTGTGAGTAAGTTAAACATATTGTCAGTATCGCTTCTGAGAGAGCTTTTCCAATTGAAAGCATTTCTTGAAATGGCTTTAGTCATGTTAAGTAACCAAATTTGAATATATTCCATAGTTCCAATGGCTGTAAATAGTTGAATCTTTTGAGGAGTAACATTTCGAAATACACTTTCATTAAATTAGTTTGACTACTGAGATTAATCGTAGGTCAAAATATGTACTCGTATGGTTATGCTCAGGATGGCCTTGTAAATTTTGTATTTATAATTTGGGAAAAAATAATATTCTGTTTTAACACCACTTTATTTGAATATATTAAACCAACATATTTCAGATGGCCTTGAATCTTCATCAAAGTTCTATAAACATATATTAATTAAAATAAGTTATAGGAACGTAGAAAGATAGAGAGAAAGAGAGAGATACAGAGAACATTGCCCAGCATGTTAAATTGGTGATGATTGGTTGGTGATTGAACACATGATGAGCCCATATTTTTAATTGATAAAGATCACTCCTTTTAGCAATCTACTAGTATAAATGTAAGTACTTTATATAAATAGGATGGGGCGATGACTAAAAATTCAAATTATAATTATTTTTAACCACGAACTGATTGCTTCCTGTGAAAAATTTATGTTTCATGAAGTTCTTACCACTTGGTCTTGGTCCACCCATCGCTTCTTACGAACCGACATTTTATGAGAACAAAATGGTTTCTTATCGACAAAAACAATGGATACGTATTACTAGCTTTTACGAATCTCATAACATCTTAAAACAGACTCACGATTAAATTATCTGCAACACATGCAACTTATATTAATCCAGAAAAGATAAATAAATAGATTCTTGCATGCGATTGGACACAAGCCCGTGACCTCGTAGATAGAAGGCCTCCAATTTATTTCTAGGCCACCAAAGCGAACAAAATCGCTTGTGATATAATCAAATTGACTCTGTTATCAGAGACTGAATCCTCGAATGTATTGGGCCATTTATACAATAAAGGACGTAGACATGGAATTCCACATAGATAACATTAATTTAAGAAATATTTTATATGTACATCGTGGAAATTGTTTTCTTGGCAGAAAGTTTACATTATAACTTAGTAGGGAATAAATTAAACAATCTTTTACTTAAAATAGCATGGAAAAAAACAATTATTTAATTCTCTCGGTTTCTAGAATTATATTGTTTCTAAAAGATTGTTTGAGAAGAAGAAGGAAACAATGTACAAATAACATGAAATCATCCATTTTTATTTTTAAAAAAACCACATTTATTTTTCATTCGTATCAACAAACTAAATATGTACATGACCTTAAATACGTAAATTTTGAATTGTTAGAAAAAAATGTTAATCGTAGATTTTACGTTTGAGATCCGGTATATTTTCGAGTTCATTTGAGCCCCATAATATTTTTATAACAGAAAAGTGAACAAAGATGTTATAAAAAAGTCAATCTATAATTATTTGGTGAGATAATTCGTAAATCGTTTCTCATGTTTTCGGTACTATAAAAAACATTGTTCACACTGCTTTCGTACTTTCGTAGTGCATTATCTCATGGCTTTAAATAGTCTGCCCCAGGCCATATACTTTATAATAATTATATGGTCAGAGTTCACAAAAAATACCAGTATTAAAATAAGTCCGTACACTAGGTTAAACAATACAAAGACGTTAAAAAAATTAAGTAACTACAAAATCTATTATCAATATAGCCAATCAACATGCTCGTTTTATATCGTGAAATGTCACATTGTGGTATTATAAAATGGAGCTATGATACTATGGATATGTTGGATATGGATATGTTCGAAAAAATGTTCATGAAATATTTTGTGGTTTTGAAAAAAAAATCTACTCATATTTTCGTTTTTAAAAAAAAACTGTCAAAAACGTATTTCAAATTAGTCTTTAATCTGTGAAATCAACCTTAACGAGATAATATGACAAACATTCCTATTCATCCCCTCTTAACCGCAATAGAATTATTCTTTTTGCAAATGGAAGATGTAAATGAGTTGCATACAAAAATTAGAGCAGTTCATTTTTTAAGTAAGTATTTGTAACGATTGTAATTATTTTTACATAGGAGATACTTCTAGAAATTTCAGTATTAGAGTTAAGGAACACTTAAGGTGTATAAATAATATCAATTATTCAGAATTTGTCAATCATATTTTAGAAATCATTCATTCTTTTGATATAAATATAGGAATACAAATTTACACAGAAATACAACCGGTTTACAATTAGACAAATTTGAAATTTTAGAAATCAGAAAAAACTTCATAACGTTTTAACGTTATAACGTTTTCACTATAGTGAATTGAATTTAATAAATAATAAAATATTTTTAAAAAATCTCTTGAATTTATTTTCATATTAATATTAATAAGAAAAATAATTTATTCATTGATTTCTAATATAAATTTGTTATTCAATGTTTTATAATAATTTTTGATTAATTACTTACCTACTTTAATCAATTTTTATTTCTGTTTATAATTTGTCTATTATTATATTACTGTATTCTATTTTTATCATTTGTCTATACTTGACATTATGATTTTTTAGTATTCTATATATTCCTGATGAAGAAATCGTCGCATTCGAAACATGTTGATATCTGTGTATATTAATGAAGTGGTGAATACAAAGTATTTTGTTAAATCAATTTATTTTAAGAAAAAGATAAATGTTACAATTCGGTACCTATTTGCCAAATACGGCAGAAGAAATGGGTATGTGTGCTCATTTCTGTAGTAAGCTACTTTTGACACATCTCCTTTTTCCCGTCCACAGACAGGAATACGATTTTTGATTTCTTCGAATGCTTGTAATAAATATATTCTAGGTAAATAATTAATTGTCAGAATGATTTAACACCCCAAAAAATATAAAAAACCAAATAAAGTATTGTTTTAATTTAAGTGTAATAAAAAAAAAGTACTGCGGCCATATTAAATAATCGATTAAAGGTATCCACTCTCCATCGCCTATTCTCAGAGTGTATATCATTTCTGTCGGTAATAAAACAAACAAGTATTGTTCATGGAAGCAACGTTTGGCATTGACCCGAGAGCGAGGTACCCGAGGTGTGCAGGATTGACTCGGTGGTAATGCATCATGACTTTGATTTTATTGTATCCTGATTGACCTCGTTCCAGTATTCTCTTCTTTATCTTATACATAAGGCATTGGCAACCCAATCCCAATAAACTGAATACTCTCATTTTTTACTGTCGTACCTGTTTTCTACCAAACTATACCAGAACTTGCAATTGTGACCCATTGTAACCATGTGTGTTTATAGACAATAATTTGTAATTTGATTCTCTATACCGCTCTTCGAACCAAGATAAAACGAATTACAAAGATGCCCTGTTTCATACAAAACTTAATTTTGGATTTGAGGCCAAAATAAAAACCAAAAGCTAATGATTTTTTTTTCATCAAAAAGTATAGTAAATATCTAGTACGGATTAGAAGTATTTTATTTATTTTTACATTATGTGATACAGGCCATTAAAGGAATTGATTTTTTCCTATTTTAGAGGAACCTTTCACAATTATTTGGGGGCTAATGGTGTTGTAAAAAAAAAGTTTTACCCGTTTTTTTTTTAAATATAATAAAATGTAAGATAAATATAAAATATATATTTTTTTAAATTAAAATAAAAACGACCAATTTACATTGGAACAAAAATTTGCCGTACATAATATAAAATATCGACCCGAGAAAGGTTTTTTTTATGTTTTGTTTTTAAATTTTTATTTACGTAACAATTAACAATTTTTTAATAAAATACCATAGACCGGCAAATAATTTTCTAAATTGCCTCTAAAATTATGATTGTTTTTTCATGGCCAATACTTCATAATTTAAAACAAAAATAAATAAAATTCTTCTTATACGTACTGGATATTTACTAAATCTTTAATTAGAAAAAAACACATAATTCAATTTGGATGGGTATTTTGGCCTCAAACCCAGAGTTTAGTTATATATTAAACAGGCACGACAGCCGTTCCTCTTAATACGATTGTGATGAATAAAGTTAATAATTTCATACATATGAGCAATACAAAGAAAATGCTAATTCTGTAGAACTCCATTTCGTATCAATTATAAAAATTACTACAATTTCAGGAAAAATCGAGCATTCATGAAAATAAGTATATTAAAATAAATGTAAATAGTAGTATAAAATAGAGTATATTTGCGCACGTTCCAGAGTGGAAGATACTCTCAGTATCGCCCTGGTGAAAGACCACCATTCAGAATTGAAACATTGCTTGAAATGGCTTTTAGCCGTGTTTGGTGACCAGATCTGAATAGCCAGGTATTCCCAACCTTCCTCTTCCCCTTCTCCTTCCCCTCCCCAATACCTTCAGCCTCACAACACTCCCCAATTGGGAATGCTATAGTCTCACTGGTTCCAGACGGTTGGGAGCAGTTGGGACTCTTGTGAGGTATTCATATAAAAAAAAAAAAAAAGTTTACACTGGAGCATGCTCCATTTTAATAAATAGATAATACTGTATTACAATTAAAGCACATTCTGTGATGTACGTTTCCAAATTACCTAAAATCTTTATGTATGGGCTGTTTACTACTATTTTAACTTTTATACATTAAATAATATATTATGTTTTCTTTTAACTTTATAACTTTATAACTTTGTGACATCATTATTAATTATATAATTGAAAATACACTTTGTATATACCACTTTATTTAAAATATATAAATATTTCTACATGTTTCGATAGCAATGCTATCATCTTCAGGAATAAATGAATACTAAAAAATAATTTCAAGTATAGAAAAATGATAAAAAAATTAAAACAATAATTTAAGAATGTACAAAATATGAGCATAAATAAAAATGAATTATTAATTGCTATCGAAACATGGACAAATATTTATATATTTTAAATAAAGTGGTATATACAAAGTGTATTTTCAATTATATAATATATTATGTTTTTATACCTAAACAAATTAAAACGTTTATTTGTTATATCCTTGTGTAATTGGTGCTTGCCATGAAAAGATTGGGCACCCCAGAGCAGTGTGCTGCATTCCGAGATGCTATAACAATCACGTCATTTTGCATTGATACATTTTGCCTTTGATATCTTGATGGAGTTCAAAGGTGTCTCAATAAGTGAAACCTTGGCAATCTAAGCGCTAAGTCATTGATCAATTATAATTGCATTGTGGGTAGGTATTTTAATCACTAAAGTCGTGAGAATAGAATTAATCAGTATAATATCATGAATATTGTAATAATTTTAACATTTTATAAAGTTCATATAAAACAAAACTCTAAATATCACTGTGACGCATTTAATTAAATAGAAGTCCAATGAGAAAAAATAATTGATGTTGCTTCACATTGAAGTGTAATATGTAATTCTTATGGAGTAGTGGCGGTTTTCTCCAAAGAGCGTATGTGCAGTGAACTCCCATGAGACATATGAGAAAATAAAATAAACTTGTATAATAATTTCACCATACTTCGAACAGAGCGTCATTCAATTTCCTTACCAAAATCCGTCCGAATAATATTATCTGTGAGGAGTACGAAATGAATCCCATATCCGCGTTATGAATTTAGCACAAATGGAACATTCTGTCCTAAGAAATAGTCCGCCCAAAACATACTAGTGGTGCTAGAGCATTAGATAACCTTGGAACTTTTCTAGCTATCGGGGTGCACAGCGGATTTGCAAGAATCAACAGATCTTTTCCGCGATTATTGTATTTTACGTTGTTATTAAAATTAACTAATAACTGAAAGTGGTACTTTTTATGTAAAAAAATAACGTTTTAATTAATCATTATTTTTATAAACCACCTATTGAGGGATTTAGCAGTTACAAGCCTTCCTAATACCAATAAAGTTGGTTGTTTACAGGTGAAATCTAATAAAAAATAGTAATTATTGAATGAAACACTAGTATATATTGATTAACTTGGCGGGTTTGCGATAAGCCGACGTAGCTCAACGGTAGAGCATCTGACCGGATATTAGAAGGGTGTGGGTTCGAGTCCTGCCGGCGACATTTATCTTTGCTCGGAAGGTTTTTTCAATTTGGATGAGTGTTTCAGACTAATAATTATTGTTTATAAAAATAATTGTTACTCTGCGCTATGCACAAAAATCTTGTCTTTAAAAAAAAAAAAAACTTTAGTTTATCAATTAATTTTAATTAATCGCCGAATTATATCTTGTTGTTAGGTTGTTAATCACTTGTGCAGTGATGTGATGATATTTCTTTAGATCTATTGAAAAAAAATTATGAAAAAGACCAATAAGAGATTTTTTCACATATCTAAGGAATTTTTGAGGTTGAAAAAACGAGCACCGGTGGTAATATTTTCTGGTTTATTTCGTGATATTCTGGGGAAATTCTGGGCAATATTTATTCCCTTTTTTAATTCACGATTAAACTCCCAATGAGATAGGCATTATGAAGCCTCGTATTTTTATCATATTCCTAACGATTGAATCAATCGGAAGGGCTTTTATTTTTTAAAGTAAAAATCTTACGAACTCCGGAAGTCCTTGTGACATTAACCTTTTCTTTACCTGGGTAAGATTACTTATTTCCAACTTATAGGTTGCGTAATTCAAATTAACTCAAGCAATACAAACTTAAGGTTGTGCGTATTAGATCAAATGTATTCACTTTGGACACTGATGTCCTTGCTAAACGTCACTGAGAAAGTGCCTTCTGTCTTGCTTATACCTTCTTATTGTTTTTGGCGAGAAAAGAGCAACAAATATATACGATCATCGAGTGTAAATTTTCGAAAAGTTTCTACATATTATATAAAAAAATGATCTTAATTTACTTTCTCTGGAAAATTCTTTTTCTCAGGCCGAATAACAAGTTTGAGCAAGCAATGCATCTATGTGAGTACTGTTTTTGACTCAAAATTGTATACGTTTGACCTGATTAATTTTTAAACTGTTTTCAACGAATTGAATTACGTCTACTTTTTTTTTGTAAAACAAATGAAAATTATTATCATCTTGCACGATATTGAATGTCAAAACGTGCCATTGCTGAATGACATTTCGGGAGAATGCCTTAAAAATCCTTATTGTTACGATCTATCACGAAACATTATAAGTTAATTTAAGTTACGGCTCGGTTCAAGTTCACACGAAAACGGGCGTCATTATCTACTTTATTAGGATACTTAAATTTAAAGAATCGTGTTTCGATCATGGGCGTTATAAGACACTGAATCCTCAAACTTGATAGCAATTACTCAGTGTCGGTTATAGACAAATAAAACAGTCTGCCCTCAAGCATAGATCATCTCAGTAATAAGAGTTTTTTTTTGTTGTAATTTATTTTGATGACTGTTCGTGCGATGTGTAATTGTAATAAGAACAATTCATATTTCTAACACCTGGCTAGCGAACCCACTCCATAGATAAGTCTCGTCGTACTGTAGATATTACTTTCATATGATTGAAGAGTTGGAGTTAAAAAGCGAATTCAGTAGCAGAGCGATAGATCTATGTCTATGGGCCTAGAGATAGCGAGCTCGTAATCGAAGAAGTGTGAAAAAAATAGTAAGTTGAAATAAAACAACAAATTTCAGCATTTTTACTGTTTTTTAAATCCATACCTAGCACTTCGAATAAAAGTAAAAAATATTAAATCTTTGTAGACACCAACCTGTAGAATGTACTTTTGCTGTATATGACTTGTTTATAATATTTAGTATTTCGATTGGAATTGTTACTTCCCAACCCTATTCTTTTATATTTTTACCAACATGTTACCTAAATTTAACCTACATTTAACCTACATTTAATCTACAATTTACCTACATTTTACCTACATATAACCCACATTTTATATACATTTCACCTACATTTTATGTACATTTTACATACATTTTACCTACATTTTACGTATTTTTAACATATACGATGCTATGAAACAAAAACAAAAAAATAAACTAAGTATGGTCTTTATCATAAGTTGAGGAGTAACCAATTTAAGTAATTCATTCAATTATTTTTTTTCTTGATTTAGCTCTAAAAAATATTTATAGGCAGGTGGATCTTCCAAATTTAGTTTTGTCAAAAGTACTGCAGAAACCCACATTTATTCTCTTCGACTAATCCAGTCGGGAATACATTACCCTTTTTTGCTAAGCCTTAACAATAATTTGTTTACTTAGCCCAGGACAATTTAAATGAAGTCGTTTAAAAAATATAGGACGAGGTTCGGACGATATTTTTTGACTGGTCGCTCGCTATTTCCTGCTCCAGATATTCTAGTAGCTCCGTGTGACTCTACTAGCGGCTAGGAGAAGTAGAGATCACTCGCCGCGTAAACTTAGCAGCGTTGTAATCGCTCTGTGTGACCGAGACTTAAGTGAGACCGTTAATAATCACGTTCCGCTTGGCAACAACAAGACTAAACCCTTACGTACAGAAAGAAATGGCGTATGATAAAATTTACTGGAACAACTAGAAACAAACAAAAAACTAATGTTCCCAATTAGTAATTAGTAAAATAAGAAAAATTGTCCATTCTCCATTTTTTTGTATTTTCACAAAAACTAATCAATATAAGTCTTTGACGTAATTCAGAGATTTATTACACACTTAAATTCATAGCTTTAATAACATCACGTTACTATGAAATAACTAAGAAAAACCTGCCATCATTAAAACTCGGATAGCAGACTTCAACTGTGAGTACACCAAAAAGAATTTAGAATCAGTTTTCACCAAAAACATTTCAAACGATATAAAAAAAGGGTCTCAATGTGGCCGAACTACGGCTTGAATATGGATTTATACGTCGAGACAGCTGTCACAATAATAAAGAAAACTAAAATACTAGCAGAACTTAATAACAATATTTTTTTATTTGATTTACTTTAAATTTTAAAAATAAAAATAAATACGGTTCTCACATTAAAAAAAAACTTTTTTTTCATCTCCGTTCATCCCTCTTTCTGCCTTATAGAAGCATTTTTTTCCAAAATAGGGCTGTCATAGTCCTACTGGCTCCAATTTGTGCGAGTGTTGTGTAATAATGAAAAACTTACCACAAAATTTCATTTTAAAGTTCCACTTACTTTAATAATTTTTCCCATCAAACAAAATAATTTTAACGGCGCAGTAAATTCACTTAATCCCCCATTAATCTTGAAAGCTTAGCTCTATTATCGGACCTTTAACTGAGCTTATATCATTTTACAGTTAGGTACGTTAATTGGATGAAGTTTTAAGCTCTTCATTTAACAAAACAGGGGGGATTTTAGTATTCTAATATAAAATGCAAATGAGATATAAAACGTTGAACGTAATGTTTATATATTTTAAATGAATATGATTTTTTTTCCGTAGACAAATATATTGCTAATTATTAAGGACACTTTGTAATTATGAAATTTTTGTGAATATTTTTTTGATAATTGTAAGGTATATTATTTTATGATACGTTTCTTTTGTTGTGAAGCATAAAATTCGACCACGGATGCGAAGAGAAGGGAAAAAATATAATAGATGAACCCTCTGAACAAAGAAATATCATGCAGTGGGTAGCATGTTTAAGTAAAATTGAGAACTTTTATAGTTAACGAAGCGGAGTATCTATGTTAGACACATTTGACGATACAAAAGCGACTTTATTTTCGGGATCTCTTAAGTCAAAATGTCGTATTATTTCGAACTATTTTTGAAGTATTAAATCTTCACAAGTCAGAAATTAAAGAACGTTACGGTATTACATTGGTGTGACTGAAAAAATTCAGTTATATAATTTTGTGTGCTTGATTTTCGACAAAAGGGAAAATTGAAGGTTTCATCGATTGACTAGTCGTTTAATTTTTTTTAATGTTTGTGTTATTGAAAAACGCTGATCAAAAGCAACGCACGGGAAGTGTTCATATTTATAAGCCTTCGCTATGGATCACGCACCAGCGGAAACAGGGGCGGGTGAAGTAATGAAAACCCACCCAGCCACGAGAGCCTATGTTGTACACTTAGGTACGCGACTAGTATCGGGAAAATAGCGGTGCATTCCATTACCCAGAGTGCACGGCTGAATTCTGAAAACTATTGATGAAAGCACTCGACGAAACGCACCGCGCTGAGTGCGTGCAAATACTATATGAAGCCTCTCTCAAACTAGATCGGTGGCTTAACATTGGCGTTTTAAAATGCACACTTTGTGGCCTACTAACGGAAGCAATTCTGCAATATTTTATACGTTGTTACGGGTTTAAGGTTTCCAGTGAAAAATAGTCTTAAACTGTATAAAATACATACGGAAGTTTTAGATAAAACGTTCAAGATACTCCTAACTGATTTTCAAACTACACCTCTTTTAGATATTTTATTATGTATTAGATTAATAAAATTTTAAAAAAATACAGTACAATTACATGCACATTTTTCTATGAATTTACAGAAATCTTTACTAGTATTGCTTGTATTATAAAAGTGGATAGTGGCATTTGTAGTCATTTTGAATGTGGACTCTTAACATTGGCATTTAAAATGTTGTAAAATAAGTATATATACTCGTACGTGTATTGTTTGCCGTCAAAATACGTTATAGATTTAATTGAATTTATGTAATGCTCGTACTTCCCCCACTCCGGCGATATTGTCTTTGTGTAAATACTTTTAATCGAGCGAACGAGAATTTTTACACTATTTTTACACCAGGCGAGCAGGAACAGAATGCCCAGGTTCGTGCTCTATGTTCTTGCTCGTTTTAAATTACACTTATATCTACGTTTCAAATATTCACTTTTTTGCTAGTGCGATTTTCAAAACTAAAAAAAACTATTCTTCACGCCGTTTCCACGCAGAGGTAGGCAGATAGAATTTCTGTCTCGGAATATACTCCTTGCTTTATTCACATTTATACATCATCTCATATATACGCTTCTGTTATTTTGACCCATAACATGACCCGAGTCAATTATTTGATTCGCTTCGTGCCATGTCTTCCTGGGGGGTCACCGACTTCGTTATATATTCTCCGGTTTCTTCGTTCACTCCCTCTACATATCCAAACCATCTAAGCATCCCATTCTTAATATTAATCATTAAGCTTACATCCTTGCAGTATTGCCTTCTTTCCGGATCTGCATTCTATCAACATACTATTACTCGAAATCTTGTTTTCTTATTTAGCATTTCAAAAATAAATAATAATTTGGCATCCTGTCTGACAGTGATGGAGAAATTTCGTAGATTCCTAGCACATGGTGAAATAACGATACCAGCTTAAATGTAATGTAAATTAAATGACCCCAGACCTCACCTTTCGTGGGATTTTGATGAGCTAACAGATTTTCTGCTTTATAGGAAAGAACATCATACAGTCGACATCATAACAACCCGATAGGCCGTGCATAAAATGCGGCGGACATTGAACTAGCATACTTAAATGATGAGACAAAAAATTCTACAGTGGCTACTGCCAGTTATAGATGTATAGTTTTATCAATATATAATTTAAAAGGTCTGTGGGCTTGTAAGGTGAACACACAATAAAATACAAAACTCATAGGTTATTAATATTAAAACGTAACAAAATGTACCAGCTCTTATTGGGATTCATGGGTGATTAACTTTTAAACAATAAATATCGTGACATCTTCATAGAGATTTATTTATAAGTAATGATTGAATCGCTAACTGAAGTTCAAAGCAATTTATCTAATTATCGTTATTGATTCTTAGAACATACACATTGTGTTCCTTTAGAAACTATTACACAATATAACATTATGACATCATAATAATAAACCATGAAATCGATAAGGATAATAATAAATACGATAGTTCAAAGTGAAGGTTTTGAATACTTGTTTATTGAAAAGGTAACATTGAATGACTAAGACGTATTGATTTATGAATAATCATTATGTAAAATAATGTATACTTGTATGCTGGTTTGTTTTCGCTGTTTGCTACGTAAACCTACGATGTTCAACCTTAAAAAATGAAGAGCTACTCTATATGACCCCACCCCATTAAGATTAATTTGAAAGCTGTCTGCTCCAATGACGCACAATCTTGTGAAAAATAAAGTCCAGACGTCTCACCCTCCTCCAACAACTTGAACCAAATTATGCATATATTTTTAGGGTTTGCGCGTAGCAACAAAGTAAGAGAACACTCTCTCAATTCTTTGCTTAAAATATTTTACAGCCTGCACCTGTGAGCTATCTAGATTATATCTTGTTATAGTTCCAATTACTTTAAAATATTCTGAATAGCAGACATTGCTTCACCCCAACTGCCAGATATAAATAAGCCGTAGAATTAAATCATCATTATTGCGGAGTTATAAATTATGTTTCTATTTTCTTGTCATTGCTAAATTATCGAAATATTTAATCATTGAAGAAGATAACATTAACATAACCTAAATGAAACATGAAACCGAAAAAAAAACAACAGAAAATATAATGATATCAGTCGCATCTGGGACTGAGTTCTTTTTATTTTCTCTTGTTTTATTCGGTTTCATGTTTCATTTGAATTATGTTAATGTTATCTTCTTTAATGATTTAATACTACAGTGAGGTTTTTAAACTTCAATTAAAAAGCTACAAATTAAAAAATTTTATCGAAATATTATTGGGTGTCAAAATCAAATATACATCTGTTTTCAAACATGTCAATCTTAGAATGCACTCATATTAAAGTTAAATTGCCTGCTAAAAGTTCAGTCCTCCCGTACGAATACAGAACTCACGTATACCCCTTCCAGAACTTTCCACGCGTCAAAGTAGCCCGCTTGTTTATCATCATACAACAGAGCTGCCTCGCGTGTCTTATTATTTAATTTGAAACTTTCAAATGTGCAAACGCTACCATATTTGCCATGCAACTTTCCGCGTACGTTCTGTTATTATTTTGTGGTGTTGAAAATTTGAAATGCCCAACAGCGAAGCTCTCCGGCGACGGGTGGGTACTTGAATGAGTTGGTTTTACAATTTGGGTTCGGTCGAGATGCAGAGTAATGCATTTTCATTTTGTGCAGACTACATTTGCCCTAGCGCAGGGGTGTGTAAATATTTCTCATAATTTCTCCGAAATTCATCCTTATATCAAATATTTCTCCTTGATACTCTATATTTATGTTCCATGACAGAAGGTAATAGCAGCAATGTTGATTCTGATTTCGCCTTCATACATTTTATAACGAAAGGTCACAAGTAAATCTAATAGAAAAATTCATCTATTTTGTGAAACACTTTTTATAACTTTGAAAAAAAGTAAGTTAAATTTGTGTGGATTATCTCTACGTAGCTTAATTTAAAAAATATATTAGATAAATACATTAAAAAAAATTACTAGACGCAAGTTCATAGCACATAAAAAAAGTTGACCGTATCCGCGACCAGGAAATAATATTATTGTGCGTGGGCATTTATCGTATGAAAATAAAGTGAGTATTTAAAGAGTTACCTTATAAAAAACTCAACTAAGGTACAAATAAAAAAATAAAATATGATCTTTACGGGTAAAATGGGGTCTTTGCAACAAGCAGTGTAAAAATAGTTCATTTTTTTCGCTTAATTCGCGCGATCTTGTCATTTTAAAGAAGACTGCACAAGATGGAAGTGAGAAGCCATCCTTCACTCAAAAGTCACAATTTATCTTGCGGATTTACATCCACTTACTGTCAGTGGCAGCGCAAAGCCGGTGTCGCCGGGCCCGTGGCAGTTCGGTCGTAGCACCTCGCCGTGCACCGTAGTGCCTCTACGCCGAAGTGTATATTATTTTCCACATCCCGTGTTACTCCCCGACCAAAGAACGCCGTAGGAAGTCGGTGACAGTGACAACATTTTGTAAATGTAGTCAGTAGACAGTTGATATCTTGGAGGCGGCGGTGATATAAAGCTGAAATAGCTATTTTTGGAACACGCGTGTTGAAATTTGGTGAAGGATATTTGAAAAAAGTAATTAAGTGAGATATAGTCGTTTTATAGACAACACTGAACTAACTTTATAAAATAAGAGATAAGTTTGATTTAAAGCTTTTTCTGTTGTTTCAACACCTCTAGAAATATTGTGAAAAAAATTGTACTAGTAAAACGATTTCAATTTTGTTTTTTCCCATGTCACTAAGTCAATTTAGGCACATATTTTTTGAGTTCAAACCATCACAAAAGCAACATACAAAATACCATACTTTATCTAATGACTTTTAACACATGGGTGATGATATTTACGCCCGTTTTTGGTTTTAATATCAATAACATTAAAAAACTACATAATATAATTGGTAATATAAAAAGTAAACAACATAATTTGATTTTTTTTTTTCAGAGTAAAATAGTTTCTTCAAATAACACAGTTCTACTCGATGATAAAAAACCGCATGGTTGTATTCTAATATTGATGTACTATATATATCAACAACATCGAAAGATATTCGTAACAATGATACATAAAACACCAGAATGAAATTCAGTTTAATTAGTTCAATCCAAGAGGGAAAAAATTTAAGCGAAATTGTTTAACTTTTCGACAAAAATGTTACATAATATTTATTATACGATACTTTTTGGGGAAGCATTAAACATATTTCAACCCAGATAACACTCCTGTTTAAAATGAACATAGGGAGGAAGCACTCTGGCAGGGGGTATTGTCAGTACTAGCATTCTGCACCAACTGTCAAATCTGAATGTGCAAACATTGCACACCGAACTTTTTCAGTTGCACTAAAAACCCAGCAAAGGGCGCAGTTCACCGTTGAATCTATACTATCTGTGAATACATGATTTTTAGATGTAACGCGCTTTCAAAAATAAAATGCTGACGCGATACAATGATAACAACTAGTGTTTGAGGAGATTGACAGCATATGTTATATTATAACAGTACACGTAAAAGTAATGGTTATTATTATGATTTGAGATATCCACTCCAACTACTGGGCGAGTCACCAAAAGTAATCTAATTGAAAATTTTAAATCGTAATGAAATCATTTCGTGTGGCGTAAAATTAATTAAGTAATTTATAAACGAATTATGAATACACGAGAATAAGAAACGATGCCATTATGTGCAATTAATTCACTGTTACACGAATTGGTTTAAAACGATATTATTACCATTATTTAAATACGAATCGTTGTTTGAATGTCCAATTCAACTTCAAACAATGTACAGAATAGTGCAACATCTTCAAGGAGCCTTTCTAAGTAATATTTAATAACTGCACTCTACGGAACGCTGTTATTGAACTGTGGAACTTGGTTATATAAGTCCACGTGGGTAGTATGTCCGTTGGTTATCACAGCACGAACTGAAACGTAGCGCCACATTGGCAGCTGTCAGATTGTTAGCGAGAAGCCTCCGCGATCTAATTATTAATTAAGATGGCGTCTATATAAATACCTACCATCAGTTCCGCTTTCTGCCGGCGCACGGCGTCGTGACGTCGAAGCAAGAAGTTCCCCGAGAAAAGATAGCATTTATCGGGAGTCGTAAAAATGATGTTAGAACGTAATACAATTTATAGATACAAAAAAATATATGGTTATCTGTTTTTAAATAAATGAAACGTTTTTCCAGACGAAAGGTATAGGAGAAATACGAGTAGAAAGCTCACATAACAGAATTAATAAAAATATTTTGAAACATATTTTTTCAATTACTGGAAAGAAATAATCAGATAGTGTTTTGTACAAATGAAAATGAAGTCAGGTTTTTCTTTCAGAAACTTTTCAGCTCTTTATTATTAGTGAGATTTCTATTACCGATTATGACGGGTCAACCTATCAGAATAGGCTAATAACGGGCGATGGGTTAGAAACACCAAGTCTTCATCCAATCACGAGAACGGAAAGTGTTTGGTGTCACAAAAACAAAATTACGAAAACAATAAATTAAGTAAAAACAAAAAATAAATTAATCCTTCAATAGTACACAACTGCTGACCCTATACAAATTGCAAGTACGCCCCACTGTAGAATTTGGCATCCACCTCTAGTCGGCAGCCCCAAACTATCAGAAAAAAACATTTACTCTGTGCAGTAACGAGCGGTACGTTTGACAGATTCGCCCACCTTAAAAAACGGACTGAAATCTTTGGAGCACAGACGTCAGGTGGGAATGGTGTCCTTGTTCTACCGGCATTTTAATGGAAGATGCTCTAAGGAACTAGCGTCATTGATCTCTTCGGCACTGGTACATAGTCCGGAAACACGCCAAACGCGCGCTCAACATTTGCAGATGTTTGATATTTGTCACGTGAGAACGGGTCGCTTCTTCGACTAGTTAATTTGTGCAATAATCTGCCGGTCTTTGGATTTCGTCCTTCCTACAACATGGTTGTCTTCAAGACTAAAGTTTACTCCTTCCTATCTTCTAAAAGACCCTTCACACAGCATCCCCAAAGATGATATAGGCCTTGAGGGAAATAATTTCCCTCAAGGCCTCCTGTGCGGAGTTACTGTAAAAAAATATATGAAAAGTGAGGTGAAACATTTTTCGATCTATTTAAAAAAGAGCATGTTATTCTTATAAATACTCAATAGTTATTTTTGCAATGAAGTTAAATAAAACTCCAAAAAATTGATTTCGGAATATTTGCCTTTTTAGATACGTTTTTGTGTTTCTGACCCATTGATATTAATTATCGTGAAAATTGAAAAAAAAAATGCTTCATAATATATTACATAAAATATGAGGTTTTTACAGATAAATATTTTCATAAGAATTACAAAACATTCACATTGTCACCTAATTGAAGCCCGAACGTTGACACAAGTATTGATTTCAAACATATTTTAATAAAATAACTGAAATAAGTGAACTAGCGTCCTTGTATCTGGCCGTCGTGAGTTGAATTCTCCGGCTGGCTTCTCCATCACATAAGCAACATCTTCCGCTTAGTGCGATGGTAGTAGGAGATTTAAAAATATTGTCAGGTTATTCATAACCGTTTGTCTTTCTTTAAAAAAATATTCCTTAACAGAAGCATATTTTTGTTTGTATGACAACAGAAATAATGATAAAAACGTGTATAAAAACATTTCAATAATATTGAAAAGTTTGGTAAAATAGAAAACTAATACATTTTTGATGAATTAGTCCCCTGTTCAAAGTAAACTCGTATTTATGAAATTTACAGGCATTCACAAAAAGGCCCCTTCCGAATCAATTAATCAAAAACTTGGACATTTCGTTTAATTAACACACATATTTAACAAAATTATTTACTATTATGCTTTTAAAATGGCGGGTTGTAAATTGCTCAAACCATGATGTAATATCGCCCTGGTGAAAGATCACCTTCAGAATTGAAAACGTTCGGTTACTTAAAAGATCAATAATTGTTTTTGTATTTTCATATGAAGCGGTAACTTGGTGATGTGACATTATACTTATAGTCAACAATAACTTTAGGCTATTATCACTTTTATTTATATTTTTGTTGATCACATTATCGTGTTTCAGGGCAGCATAATAACTTACTGCCCTGAAGAAGCTACGGTAGTAGCGAAACCCGGTCGGCTAAAGTATAAATAAAAGTGATCTAAAACAAAGTTATTGTTTTATTTTATAAAAAATAAAAAAATTGTTTTTGTGTTCAATTCGTAGAACTCCATTTTTTTGTTTGTTTTTTAATTTAATGTAAATCAAATTTAATAATGCTATTATTAAGTTCTGCAAGTATTTTTAGTTTTTTATTATTGTGACAGCTGTTTCGGCGCTTAAGGCCATTTTCACACCGTGGTTAATCCAATTTTGACGACTTATTTATATGATTTTATTTACTCCCACTCCTTTTGAATTTGGAACGGTTATGATTTATTATCGATAAAACCGATTTAGTTAAAAAACATTTAAAATTCTGAATTCTGTGAGGTTTTCACATTTATAATATGTTTTGCACGTATTTACCTGACAATCTTTTCTTAATTGATTTATTTAAATGTGTTGTATTGTTTTGAAAATGTGAAAATACTGAAAAGCGGTGAATATATAATTTTCCTTACTTTATTAACTAATGTTACATTAGGATCATTCGTTCGTTTGTTAATTTCTAATTGTTCAAGTAAATTTAATCTTGGGCCCTTTCTTTTTATATGTAAGGGATTAGGTTTGTTGTTGTCAAGCGGGACGTGATTATTTACTAAAATATTTTATGCGAATTTTGAAGAAGTGAGTTAATTTATAAAACATCTTATATGTTCTTTGAATCTAGTTGAGAAAGCCCTTCCCGTCTGCCCGATATAGGTAGCGTTGCAGTCGGCGTGGTCACATGTTAATTCGTATATGCCAAAAACAGCTGTCGCAATTATAAAAAAAAACTAAAAATACTTGCAGAACTTAATAATAACGTTATTAAATTTGATTTACATTAAATTTAAAAAACAGCAATAAATATATTTGATAGACCAGATCTGAATAGTCGGGTACTTCCCAACCTCCATCTCCTCCCCTTCTCCACTCCATATTCGGTTCGGTATTCATATTTAAAAAAAATGCATGAATTGGCCCATTGAAATAAACGGTCCCATTAAAACTTTTGAACCAAATGAATTGCATTCAGATCTATTTTTTCTCAGTTTTTGAATATTTATTTATTTCATCAAAGGGATTATTTTTTACAAAATTCGAAAAAAATGTGACCTCACTGGGGTACCCCATTCTAAGGTTTGTGTTAGAAATTTAAATTGGGTAAAGTTTTTCTTTAAGTGGTTTTAAATGTGAATATTACGTAACATAAGCCTAGTTAAAAGGAACGGCTGCAGTGCCTTTTTCATACAAAATTGAATTTTGGATTGGAGGCCAAAATATCCATCAAAACGGAATGACCTATTTTTTTTACTAAAGGCTTAGTAAATATCTAGTTTGGATGAGAAGTATTTTATTTATTTTTGTATTAATTTTTTAAGTATGTGCCATGCAAAAAAAAAAAATTTCATAATTTTAGAGGCACCTTAGAAAATTATTTGCGGGTTTATCGTCCCCTCTAAAAAATATGTCACATATGCTATGTAAGTACGATTGCAAAAAGAAAAATATAAAAATAAAAAATTTAAATAAAAAAAGGTTTTTTCGGGTCGATATTTTAAATTCTGTTTGGCAAATTTGTGTTCTACCTTAAATTGGTCATTTTTAATTTAATTAAAATCCGCCATAATGCTTATTTAACAAAGAAGTATTATAAAATATATTTGAAAGCCTCCACGGTCGAGGGGTAAGGCTCTCGACTACGAATCCGAAAATCGCGGGTTCAAATCCCGACGTGCACAAGTAAATTTTATTTAATTAATTTGTGCTGTTTCAAAATTCATACATTTAAAAATAATATGTAAGTATATTGGCGCACGTTCCAGAGTGGAAGATACTCTCAGTATCACCCTGGTAAAAGACCACCATTCAGAATTGAAACGTTGCTTGAAATGGCTTTTAGCCGTGTTTGGTGACCAGATCTGAATAGTCAGGTATTTTCCCACTTTCTTCTTCCCCTTCTCCTTCCCCTCCCCAATACCTTCAGCCTCATAATATTCTCATAGTCTCACTGGCTCCAAAAGGTTGGGAGCAGTTGCGACTCTTGTGCGGTATTCATATATAAAAAAAACATATTTTTATGTATATATATGTCTTATATTACGAAAGGAAAATTACAAACTAATAACATAATAAAAACCCTTACATCTAGAACATAACATGAGCGTCAATCCTCGTAAGGCTGTAATATCAAGGTATAAAATTTTGTATTCCCCTCTCGTGTTAAATCAAAACAGAAAAAATTATAATTCTTTCAAATCACAAATCAAAAAATTATTAGATAAGGCCAACCGTAATTGCAAGTTTTAATTTATTGTTAATTTTTATAAAACTCTTAATTGTAACGAATGTATGTAAATTAAAAAAAAAAAAAAACAAAAACCAAAAAATGCAACATCTCCTCTAGAAATATTCGATCAGGTCTTCCGAAATATGAATGAATATATCTTGTTTACGCCTTATTGTTGCATTCCTAGTATTACGTACTTTTAGTCTTTCACAAACATTATATTACATTCTATATATACTTTTATTTCTATTAATTTAATTTATTCACTACTGTCGCTAGTTGGCGGTGCTCCGCAACTAAAACACGAGAAATCTTTCTCTATTGAGTTGTGCATTTTTTGTAAAATAAATTTATACTTTTTTGTAATTAGCTATTATATCTGTACTATTAAATATTCCATATGTATTTTTATTAAATAAAAAAATAACATTCTACATTCTTCCTTCCCGTGTCCATAATTCATATCTTTACTTTTTTCAAATTCAGTTAATTTTTTTATGATTTTTCTTGCTCGAGGGAGGATGTAAAAGAATTGTATAGAGTTAATTAATGTTAAAATTTCTTACTGTAATCAAAAACATCTTCCGATTGTCGATATACCAACTCACGATGCCTTGCATTCGATCATTGAGACGTCCTATTAAATTTGAAAATCCCTCTCGATGGTTGTAAGCTCCAATTGCCGCTCACTTGAGATGCAATTGTGAACCTTTGTTGAGGGGAAATACGTTGGTAAGTCTTGGAACCGCTGGTTACCGGAAAATGTGAAGGGTAGATTCCGAATAACTGTTCGAATTCCACGAAATGTTACATTGTGGCATTCAGAAGTAAGTTGTCGAAGTTTTCAGCTTCTACGATTACAGATATTTTGTTATTTGCAACCGTAGAAAAGTTACAAATTGTGTTCATTTACAAATATTGATTTGCAATATTTTTTTGAATCAAGTGTTCTCACCCCTGATCTATCAACTATCTCATAGGCATGTATTAATAGTAAAATGTATCGTTTTACGTGGATTAAATTAGTTTTTCTACCTCTGCATTCACCTTTGTATACAAAATTACAATCGGAACAAAAAACTATAAAAAAAAACATTTCATAAACATTACGGTTTGTTGATCTGTCAATCGCAGTAATTAAGCTTCCATAATTATTTTTAACTATTGACGTAAATTGATCAATTAGTACCAATATTGGTGAGTGCATTTGATCATATGGCAATGCGTTAAAACGTGAAAATAACGCTTTTTGCTAATGACTCGTTATTTTTGCAATAATTAAGTACTAGTGTGG